>JBBPBX010011019.1:0-38813 GCA_038048925.1 Garcialebias charrua | reverse complement strand
TATTTATTAACAGCTGTAACTGTACAAAATAAATGCCTAAAAAAATAAACTATTTACATATAGTCAAAAAAGGCGTTCAATACAGGATCAACTGGACTTTATTTGTTGCAGAAAACGTTTCGACTTCTGTTTCAGAATTGAAAAAGACTTCTGGACAGAAGTCGAAACGTTTTCTGCAACAAATAAAGTCCAGTTGATCCTGTATTGAACGCCTTTTTTGATTTTATCATGTCCTGGACGACTGAGAATCTTCACCAGCATATTTACATATAGGTTATTAAATAGTTATTTTTTTAGACATCTATTTACGTATATTAAATAATAATCCTCTTCAGCTGGGGGTAGCTGTGGTTGAGAGGCTAGAGCAGTCGTCCTCCAATGGGAGAGTTCGAGGTTAAATTCCACCAGCAGTCACATGCTTAAGAGTTCCTGAGCAAGACACTGATCCCCTCATTACCTCTGGTGTGTGTCCCATCAGTGTATGAATGTGATAAAACTCCAATTGTTCTTTAGAGAGATCTAATAGAGTGCTGTTTGAATGGGTAAATGAGGCACATATTGTGTAGTAAAGAGCTTTGAGTGTCTTGATATGATAGAAAGGCTCTATATAAGTACAGTCCATTCAGCTGCGTTGCCTTCACGTTAGTCAGCCTGTGTGAAGTTGCAGTAGTGAGCCTCCACTTTGAATCTTGAAGCTCCCAGCTCCGTCAGCTCTGACTCCTTGAAATAATCTGGCTCTCCTGTTTTGAACTATACCTCTGTGAAGTTGTTGAGAAAGCTCAGAGAAAGACGAGAAAGATCAGAGAAAACTCCTTGGATGAGAAGCGAAACGTCTTCTGTTATAAATACATTTCAGTTGTTTTTGTTTTGAACTTTTTTTAATTTACCATGTCCTGGCTGACTGAGAATCTTCACCAATCTATCTGTATATCAGATAAAGGCTGGATTCCGACCTGGTGTTTGCTAAAACACTCCCAAATCAGTTTGAAATCCTGTCAGTTAACATTAATTTGAGTGATTGTGCCCACTGTTGTGGGCTGTTACCATCCACCCTCAGCACGTTTTCGACAGCTGCAGAATCATTGTACAGCTCATGGGCGTAGCCAGAATTTTGTTGGGGGCGGTTCGTTTTAAAGGAGAAGTTGACAATGCTGAACTGATGTGGCTGGATAGCTCAACTGATAAAGCGTCAGCCTTTAGTCCCAAAGGTCGTGAGATCGAGTCCCGCATGGTACAACATTTTTTTTTTTTTTTTATTCATTCCAAATTAAAAAAGCACAAGAAAACTATTTACAAAACAGCAAGGAATAAAACAATGCATTAAATGAAAGGAATCAGACGAAGAAAATAATCTTATCTGCCCCTTCTCAAACTATTTTTTTTCCAAACACTCTTTTATTGGATAAAAAAAGAAGAATGTGTTAACCACAGCCTGTGGTTAACACATTCTTCTTTCTTCACAGGCGCATATTAACTACTTTTTTTATCCAATAAAAGACAAATGTAAAATTAGTTGTTTGAATCAAGTGTTTGAAAAAAAAAAATAGTTTGAGAAGGGGCAGATAAGATTATTTTCTTCGTCTGATTCCTTTCATTTAATGCATTGTTTTATTCCTTGCTGTTTTGTAAATAGTTTTCTTGTGCTTTTTTAATTTGGAATGAATTAAAAAAAAAAAAAATGTTGTACCATGCGGGACTCGATCTCACGACCTTTGGGACTAAAGGCGGACACTTTATCAGTTGAGCTATCCAGCCACATCAATTCAGCATTGTCAACTTCTCCTTTAAAAGTGGGCGGTTCGTTCGAACCCCCCGAACCCCCCTTGCCTACGCGCATGCAGCTTCCATCAATGCTGCAAAATGCAGATACTTTTTATCTCAGACCTCCAAAGATCTAAATGACCCTAAAATATTCTGGAAGGCCATCAAATCACTTTCAGGCAGCTTCCATTCATCTGACTGCCACCACAACTATTTGTTAACTCTGTTCCCGTGTCAAATAAGCATGAGGCCCTACACCGTTTCAATAGACATTTTGTTGCTTATACTGTAGTTCTTTATTTGCAACAGTTACTAATGGAAAACCAGCTACAGTATTTCTCTTTTAAGCCACATATTTACAAATCAAATCTATCCTACAAGTCAATCGTCAGTAAACCACACCTTTTCATTTTCATTGTTTCCTGTTAGTGAGGTTAACATATTGTTAAAAGGTCTAGACCAGAGGTCACTAGGTGGACTTCGGCTCGGATACAAACTGAATGGTGGTTCTGTTTGGACCCATGCCCAATCTGATAAATTCATGAAAATAGATCATTTACATGGATCATTTTTCTAGTGATGGATAGCTTAGGTGCAGAGCCAAGCAACGAAGCAGGAGGTATGTTTTGGAGGTTCACTCTACTTCAGGGATTATGGTAATAGTGTTACTCGGTATGAGCCAATCAAATCCTTTGTTTTCCTTGTACTACAAGTGCAGCGAGCTCTCACCGGAGAAGAGTTGAGAAGGAGGAGAGAGGAAGACAGCATGTCATGCTCCAAAATAAGAAAAGTTGATGCTGAAAACCTCCGTTTTAAAGATGAATGGACAGATAAATGTTCATTCTTCTGTTAAGCAGTTCAAAACCTGTTTGCCTCATATGTTCCAAAATGGTCGCATTACTTAAAAATGGCCAAGTGAAGCGCTCCTCACTCTCTCTGGGTGGCTGTGGCTGAGTGCTTAGAGCAGTTGTCCTTCAATGCGAGAGTTGGGGGGTTCAATTCCACCAGCAGCCACATGCTGAAGTGTCCCTAGGCAAGACACTTAAACTTTCATTGCCTCCGATGTGTGTCCCATCGGTTTATGAATGTGATAAAGCTCTGATTTCCCCAAGTGGAGGAGTTTAAGTATCTCAGGATCTTGTTCACGAATGAGGGAAAACTGGAGCGGGATATCGATAGGCGGATAGGTGCAGCGTCCGCAGTGAAGCGGGCGCTGTACCGGTCTGTCGTGGTGAAGAGAGAGCTGAGTCAAAAGGCAAAGCTCTCAATTTACCGATCGATCTACGTTCCCACCCTCATCTATGGTCATGAGCTTTGGGTTATGACCGAAAGAACAAGATCTCGGATACAAGCGGCTGAAATGAGTTTTCTCCGCAGGGTGGCTGGACTCTCCCTTAGAGATAGGGTGAGAAGCTCAGTCATCCGGGAGGGACTCGGAGTAGAGCCGCTGCTTCTCCACATCGAGAGGAGCCAGTTGAGGTGGCTCGGGCATCTGGTTAGGATGCCTCCTGGACGCCTCCCTGGTGAGGTGTTCCGGGCACGTCCCACCGGGAGGAGACCCAGAGGAAGACCCAGGACGCGCTGGAGGGACTATGTTTCTCGGCTGGCCTGGGAACGCCTTGGGATTCCCCCGGAGGAGCTGCTCCAAGTGGCTGGGGAGAGGGAAGTCTGGGCCTCCCTACTTAGGCTGCTACCCCCGCGACCCGACCCCGGATAAGCGGAAGAAGATGGATGGATGGATGGATGGATGGATAAAGCTCTGATTAGTCTCTTTAGAATGATTTGTTCAATTAGCTTTGTAGAAATCTAGTAGAGTGCTGTATGAATGGGTAATGAGGACACAGACTGTAATGTACTGTAAAGTGCTTTGAGTATCTTGACAAGATAGAAAGACGCTATATAAGTACAGTCCATTTACCATTTACCATTTACTACAGGTGGGTGAGTAGGGGTGAGTGAGGCAGGGCAGCCGGCTCAGGACCAGAAGGTCTCGGGTTCGATCCCCGGTCACGGCATACCTCGTTGTGTCCCTGGGCAAGACACTTAACCCCGAGTTGCTTCCGGTAGGACAAGCAGCGCCTTGCACGGCAGTCTACCGCTACTGGTGTATGAATGTGTGGATGAATGGGTGTATGGTTGGTACTGTGAAGCGCTTTGGGGCCCCTCAAAGGGGGCTGGAAAGCGCTATAATACACGGTAAGCTCCATTTACCATTTGCATCTTTTTTGAGCAATGTTTTTTTCAGTCATTCAACCTTTATTTAAGAAGGTTAATCTCATTGAGCCTCGAGGACTCATTTACAAGAGAGACCTGTCTACAAACTAAAGAATGATGACAACAGTAACAGTATATTTTCATTGAACAATCAATCAACAATAGACAAACATAAGAGAGGCATACAGATTTTTTTTAACAAGTTAAAACAAAGATATCAAAGTAGCAAAACAGACAAATTATGAGGCAGATGTAGAAAATCAAAAACAGAAACATGTCTGCATTGGTTTTTGCTAGGATTCCAACAGATTCTTAAAACCATTTAGAGAAGTCAAGGTCGAGAGCTTCAGATCTTTTTGTAAGATATTTCAGGAAGCAGGAGCAGAGTATGAGAAGGCCCTTTTGCCAAGCTCAGTTCTCACGGAACACTGCAGGTAATCATGTCCTGAGAGCGCACGCTGTAGCTGCACTCACGCAAAGACATGTAGGAGGAGATGTATGAAGGCAGCAGACCAAGAAGTGATTTAAAGATGAAAATGTACCAGTGGAAGAGTCTGCGTGAGGTTAATGATGTCCAGTTAACCAGTGAATACAGGGTGCAGTGGTGGGTACGATAATCACAGCCAGTTATGAATCTTAGTGCACCATGATAGACAACATCCAACATCTGCAGGATGCACCATGATAGACAACATCCAACATCTGCAGGTGCTTGTAGGAGCATTCATGTAGAGAATGTCACCGTAATCAATGGAGGGAAGGAAAGTCACAGATACAAGGCGTTTCCTAGCATTCAGTGTTAGACAGGATCTGTTTCTGAAATAGAAACCCAGTTTTAACTTTCAGTTTCCTTACTAGGTTTTCCACGTGGAGTTTAAAAGAGAGATGCGAATCAACCAGGATACACAAATATTTGTAGGAATCAACAAACTCAATAGGGACACCATTTGAGGATAAAATCAGAGGAAGAATTGCTGGGACCGACTTCCTATTTGAAAAAGCATCCCTTTGGTTTTCATCAGCATTTAGGACAAGTTTGAGATTGAAGCCGTGCGGCTTCATGCATTTACAGTGTCGCCGCTGTGTTTATGGTTGACGCACGGCGGCGCATGGCAAAGTGCTGTTCTTTTACGGACCCTCTAAAACCTGTCCATATGTTGCAAGAAAGGGTGTAGAAGATGAAATCTACCGTAGAAGAAGAACTGTTTGAAATCACACAACAACAAAAAAAAGGCTTTCCGTTCGCGTGCTGAACTGTTGTCTTTATTAGAGGAGCAAATCATAATAGAACAACAGTTATTGTGTCTTGCGTTTTTAATGCATGGAGTCAGCGGAGGAGGAAGCGATCACTTGACCTTTGGTAAAAAAACAAAAGAAAAGTCCAGATCAGGAATGAAGAAGGGGAATTTAATACATTTGTGTCACATACAAAACATTCCTCCATGCGTCGCGATGCAGTCTCCACGACCACAGCGGCGCAGACAGCTGCAGGCTCTGGCGTGAAGAGCGTGAAGGCTGTCGGGTGAGGTCCCCACCCGACCTGTCAATCAATTCAGTAGCGCCCACGGCGCGCGGCCTAGCCTTGTGGAGTTTCAAAAAATCAGAGGTGCGCGACACGCGCCAAAACGATGCGCGGGGCCTACGCGCAGGGGCGGGGACGGTGATATTGCGTCACTTTTAGCGCGCGCACCCTCGCACGCTGCGCGACACATCGAGTATAAATCTAGCTTAAGACTAAGCCTTGTGGTACACAATTTTTGACTGTTAAATAATAATAATAGAAATACTTTATTTATAAAGCCCTTTAAAACAACCACAGCTGCAACAAAGTGCTGTACACATAAAATCAAGAACATTTAAACACATAAAAATAAAACAATTGTTAAAACATTATGATAAATAAAAACAATAAAAACAAAAACAGTGCAGATCAAATTCAGTCTGTGCTAAAAGCCAGGGAGTAAAATTGTGTATTTAGAATAGTTTTAAAACATGACAGTGAAGGACAGGGAAGAGGGAGATCATTCCACAGTTTTGGAGCAGCAACAGAAAAAGCTCTGTCTCCTCTGAGCCTCCTTTTCGACCTCGGCACCTCCAGGAGCAGCTGATCAGCTGATCTGAGGCACCGAGCAGGAGAGTCTGGGTGAAGCAGCTCAGAGAGGTAGGATGGGGCAAGACCATTTAAACTTTTAAAAACAAATAAAAGGATCTTAAAATGAACTCTAAAATGAACAGGCAGCCAATGGAGTGAAGCCAGAGTGGAGCTGCTATGCTCCCTCTTTTGAACTCAAGTAAAGGGCGAGGCAGAGCTCCGCACTGGACCGAGTGCCGCGCCACGCCGTGTGAGCGCCGTGCGAGCGCCGCTGCACAAGCCTTTGAACGCTCGCGTGAACGCGCCAAGCTCAAATTTTACGACCGCTCACGCGCGCGCGTTGTCTCACAATAAACTGCCCGGTGGCGGACTGTTTTGTATGAGACACAAATGTATTAAATATCCCTTCTTCATCGCTGATCGGACTTTTCTTTTGTTTTTTTGCCAAAAGTCAAGTGATCGCTTGAAGCGGTCACCATTCACTTCCTCCTCCGATGAGGAGGAATGAATGAACTTGTCACAAGTGAACTAAACTCATGTCCAACGTGGATACGCCAGCTTCTAAATATTTCCTGGTGGGCTGTGGGCTGCAGGAGCAGCGTTCCCTGTTTTTATTTTATTTATTTTAACTTTTTATTAACATATAAACACAGAAAAACGATGCGCAGCCTGTAGCTTTTCTCACCACTCACAGACCTGTCAATCATTTCAGTAGGCGTGTCAGCAAATGACCAATCAGCGACCTCAGTTTGTCCTGTAGGTAAACGCTCCCCGAGCAGCTGCTCATACTGAGCTCTGCTGTGAACAGCCTACGCGCAGCACGCGCGCGTCGAGCGGCGCTGGCAACAACGCAGAGGTCTGCCTCGCCCTTTAGAAGCCGAGCAGCAGCGTTCTGGACCAACTGGAGACGTCTGAGGGAGGACTGGCTGACTCCAAGGTAAAGAGCGTTACAGTAATCCAGCCAAGAGGTGATAAAGGCATGGATTACTGTTTCCAGCTGTTGTTTTGTGAGGATGGACTTTACCTTAGCAGCTGTCTGAGGTGATAAAAACTGGTCTTGACCACCGCTCTAATCTGGGAATCTAATTTAAAATCACTGTCCATTTTAAAACCCAAATTAGAAACAGTTTTCTTTACATGTGGTGCCAGAGGGCCCAGATCAACAGGGCAAGGTTCACAAGAGCCACTAGGACCAAACACCATCACTTCTTTTTTCCTTTCATTAAAATGTAAGCAGTTTAAAGACATCCAAGCTTTGATGTCTTCAAGACCCAACAGAAGTGGCCTGATTGAGGTAGCAAATAACTGGAAGAAGTACCATTATGTTGAACACATTGCCTCCGATCGGAAAGATAGTTAGAAAACCAACCAATGGTGTGATCTGAGAAACCGATTTCTGAGAGCTTATGACACAAGATGTTATGATCCACTGTGTCAAAGCTTTAGACAGGTCTAAGAAAAGTGCAGCACAATAATCCTTAGCATCCAATGCTTCAACAACGTCATTAAGAACCTTCAGTGAAGCAGTCGTTGGTGCTGTGTTTTTTCCTGAAACCAGATTGATGGAGAGGTAAGATGTTAAATGAGTCCAGATAATTTTTTATTTGAGTTTATCAGTTTTTCTAGAACCTTGGCTAAAATGCAGCGTTTAGTGATTGGTCGATAGTTGTTCAGTGAGGTGGGGTCACCTCCCTTCAGCAAAGGAGGAACAAAGGCAGTTTTCCAAGAATCCAAAATGGAGTTTTGGCTTATGGACAGGTTAAAGAGGTGGGTCACAGGGACTGTGATGATATGAGCAGCCAGCCTTAAGAAATAAGGTGGAAGTTCATCTGGACCGGCAGATTTTTTAGGATCAAGACCTTTTAACAGTTTATTTACCTCACTGACTGAGAACGGAGAAAAAGAGAAGGTGTGATTAACTGAGGATTGACTTGTAGGAGGGATTTGATTTGTAGAAGTTTGGTTATTAGATGAAGTGGCTGATTTTCCATTAGTAACTGTGTCAAATAATGAACTAGAAGCAACAAAATGTTTGTTGAAACAGTTCAGGATCTTGTGCTTATTTGCAACAGGAACAGAGTTAACGAGAAGTTGTGATGGGAGGTCAGATGATTGGGGGATGCCTGAGAGAGATTTGATGGTTCTCCAAAAGTTGTTTTTGGGTCGTTTAAGCTTGGTTTATACTTGTTGTCTCACGCCTTTTACCCCCCATTGAGTGAACCCAGCGCTGACGTAATTGCGTGTGTGTCACCGACCGCATTGAGTGTTTATAGCACTGTTTTGTACCTCGGTGCAAATATGCCAATAAAGATATATTCTATTCTATTCTATTATACTTCATTAAGACGTGGGGATAATCCCTCCCTCTTCCCTCCCACTGCATACGTCACGCGCACTTCCACTGCATGTTTTATCAGGACAAACGGATTTAATATAATGATGGGCTCCATTACCTCCATTTGTGAGTCCGTTATCATGAGTGTAGCCAGGATTTTATGAGGGGCGGATTGTTTAAAAGAAACGTTGACCTTAAAAAAGCAACATCCCTCAGTGGCTTAATGGATAAGGCGTAGGGTTTCCGTTCCAAAGCTTTTCTCGACTCTGGTTCGAATCCCACCTGGTTGAAGTTATTTTACGTTTGTCTTTTATTGGATAAAAAAAAAAAGGATTTTGTGTTAACCACAGGCGTATTAACTCCTTTTTTTAAATCCAATAAAAGACAAACGTAAAATAACTTCAACCAGATGGGATTCGAACCCGAGTCGAGAAAAGCTTTGGAGCAGAAACCCTACGCCTTATCCATTAAGCCACCGAGGTTTGTTAATTTTTCAAGGTCAATTTTTTCTTATGTCAGCTGTTGTAATGTTTGTGGTCGTCCCCCGGGGTTTAATGTATGTGTCCAGCCACAGCAAAGACAGAGGAACTGGATTGCCTCGGCAAGTTTCTCTTCAAAACTATCCATGTCTGTCAAATAAATAAAAAAAACGGCTTCTAAAAGAGTAGCGGGTGGTAGCGTGTAGCGTGTCATACACCATATATGGACATCCAAACAAAAAACGCCCACAAGCGAGCCGTATCGTCGGCGTCTCAGAGTTCTGCTTGGGGGCCACGTACAAGACGAGCTGTCACCGGGGGATCGTAACGGGAGTGTAACCAGAAGTTGCGCAACTTTTTTTACTCAACAGGGGGTAAAAGACGTAAGACAAGGAGTATAAACCAACCTTTAGATTTTTGGATGTCTGAGATAAGAAATAGTTACGTTTTGCAGCTTTAATGGCAGTTCATTTATTCTTCAGCTTCCCAAAATTCAACCAATCAGTGTCTGAGCATGATTTTTTCACTGCAGCCCAAAGATAGTCTCGCCTGTGCAGGAGCTCAGCTAGTTCAGGAGTAAACCAGGGGCTGTCACGTCCTTTTATCCTGAACTGGCGGAACGGAGCGTGTTGGTTCACAAAATAAATGAAACTATTATGAAAATAGTTCCAAACGGTGTTCACGTCGTTGGTTATTAGAATACGTTGCCAGTCAAAGTGGGATAGATCCCAAAGGAATGACTGTTCACAAAAACGTTTCAAATCCTTTTTTAGATTTATTCTGGGCTTAGAAGGTGGACGTTTAATAGCTCTGAGAGCCACTATCACACAATGATCCCTCAAAATGTCAGTAAATACACCTGTACCAGGGAATTTGTGAGGCGTAGTTGTTAGAAACAGGTCTAAGATGGAAGATTTTTCAGGACAGTTTTTGTTTGGTCTAGTGGGAGAGTCAATAAGTTGAGTTAGATTGAGTGATAGGCAACATTCCTTGAATTTATCACAGAGGGGGGTCGACTTATTCCAGTCAATGTTGAAATCTCCTGCCAAAAAATTCTCTTTGAATTTTAAATTTCTTAGGAATTCAGTCAGGGAGGACAGAGCCTCAGGTGTTGCTGAGGGGGGACGATGACAACCCACTACAGATAAGATCTGGCCTCCATTCAAAGTGATGTTTACAGCTAAGGCCTCAAACTGTTATCTGATTAAGTCCGAGCAGAGCGCAGTAAATTAATCGAACTGCAAGCCCAGTATGACAGATCCACTCTACTCATCACAAATACTTTTACAGCCCAGCAGCTGCTGAATGTTCACTCAAGGTATCGTGGGGGCAACATAGAAAAAACATTTAATGATAGCCAGGACAGTCAGCAGCACAGTGTTGCAACTGGTAGAGCTGCTGCCTCTCAGCAAGCAGATCGCCCCAGTTCAAATCCTAGCCCGGGACCTTTCTAGATGGAGTTTGCATGTTCTCTCAGTGCATGCAAGGGTTTTCTCTGGGTACTACGGTTTCCCCCCACAGACTAAAAACATTCATGTTAGGCTGATTGGTAACTTTAAATTGTCCCTAAGTGTGAGTGAGAGTGAATGTTTGTTTGTGTCGTTTGTCTCTATGTGGCCCTGGGATGGATTTGCGAGCTGTCCAGGGTGTACCCCGCCCCTCTCTCAGTGATGGCTGGACATGGGCACCGGTGACTCTCGTGACCCAAAAATGGAAGAAGCGGGTAAAGCTAACGGATGGATAGATGGACAGGACAGTCTTGAAGGAGTGCTTAAATGCTGTTGCTAAGACATTTGATGGAAAACACAAAGACGAAAGGTGTGAGAAAAAAAATCAAACTAATCCCAATGTCGGCTTCAACAGCAAGCAGAAAATCTGAAATATTAGTAGATGATGTTCTGTCACCGCTGTTGAGAGTGCACCATGTATCTCTCTGACCATTTATGAGTCTACAGATATTACTGATAATGCTCAGCTTACTACATGATAATAGCAATGACTCCATTCTAACCAAGATTTAAAGGTGGTGTGACATGATTTTGGAACTATGCATGAAGTGGCACAACATATATACAGGTAGTCCCCGACTTACGAGCGCTCTGACTTACGAGGTCCCGGACTTACGAGCATGCATCTCATTAAAAAAAAAAAAAAAATTTTTTTTTTTTTTTTTTTAAATAAATGAATACATGTACAGTACTGGACAGTCACCAAGCACTTAGTCTATCCTAACACAGTTTTTAAAGATGAAGGAATAAGTTGAATTGTCTCCCTTTCACATAAAGGGAGCAAGCTCCCTATGGAGCCTGCAGGGAGGAGGGAGACAATTCAACTGATTCCTTCATCTTTAAAAACTGTGTTAGGATAGGCTAAGTGCTTGGTGACTGTACAGTACTGTACATTTATCTATTAATAAATAAAAAACAATAAAAAATAAAAATACTGTATATACTGTATATTTTTAATAAATAGATAAATGTACAGTACTGTACAGTCACCAAGCACTTAGCCTATCCTAACACAGTTTTTAAATATGAAGGAGTCAGTTGAATTGTCTCCCTCCTCCCTGCAGGCTCCATACACTGTAAGATCTACTTAGTTCACCTTACTTAAAAAAAGTACGCAAACTCGTTGCCTCAAAAAAATTAAGCAAAGTAGTCTTAAGATTAGTGAGTAAGAAAAGCTAATCTTTTTTAAGTTTGCAGTACTAAATCAAGTAGTACAACTAATACAAAAAAAATAAGTTCAGATAACTCATTAGCCATGCTTAGTGTTAACTTATTTTTTTTAATTTGTGTGGACTGATGTAAATTTAACCCCACTTAGAATTACTAAATACCTACAACTTACTACCAAATCATTTTGTACATCAACAACTGGCTAAATTAACTGGGAAATATCAAACAAAAAACTAATTTAAACTGGTAAAACCACAGTAAAATTTTGTATGTAAAATAAAGGATATTTTGTGTATTTTGTTCATCGCTAATAATAATCAAATTAAATGGTAAGTTACTTTTTAAACCCGCTAACTGACTACCAGTACTACTACTGTCATTACAAAACATGCAAAATGTAACATCATGGAATGAGAGGTACATATCACTTTCGAAAAATTTATTGTCACCATTTTTAAACAATTCAGCAACTCTGACTTAATCCACAATCAAAAACTGAAGATTAGCCTCTTTTAGTCAAGACAGTTTTCAATTAACAAAATGTACCAAATGCCAGGCAAAAAGCTTAAAATAAATTAAATGTAAATGTTTACATTTTTAGCAGTTGTCTTAATACAGTACTTTAAACAAAAAATGTGGAAATGTGGAAGTTTAGGCAAAAATGTGCAATACGTCAACCGTCCACAAAGCAACAACTTGTAGTACCGGTACCTTTTCTCCAACAGAACAGTCCAAAAACTTGCGGTTTTTCAATGAACAGTCCACAGAGCAGAAACTTCAAATATTTTTTTCCTGCTAAAAGTCCACAAAACAAAAACTTGCAGTGCTTCTTCAATGAACAGTCCACAGAGCAGAAACTTCAAATATTTTTTTCCTGCTAAAAGTCCACAAAACAAAAACTTGCAGTGCTTCTTCAATGAACAGTCCACAGAGCAGAAACTTCAAATATTTTTTTCCTGCTAAAAGTCCACAAAACAAAAACTTGCAGTGCTTCTTCAATGAACAGAGTCAGAGTCAGAGAGTCAGAGAGAATTTATTGTCATTTGCACCGCATGTAGTACATGTGTTGAAAACGAGATTATGTACACAGGGTCCCAGTTACATCCAACAACAAATGCAAGAGAAATACAATAATAACATCTAGGATTAACTAAGAGAGACATCACATCAGCTAGTAATACACTAAGCCCTAATGTAGTAGAAAAACATCATTATAAACAGCAGCACGAACATGAGCAGATGGTCACAGATGAACGCAGCAACAAGAAACAGATCAGTACAGTATCAGTATGATGTGACATTTTGCAGTGTTTATTCTTATTATTTATTTATTCATGAGTCTGACAGCCTCAGGGTAGAAGCTGTTTCTCAGTCTAGTGGTTCTACATTTGATGCTCCTCAACCTCCGTCCCGAGGGGAGTGGTGCAAAGAGTGAGTGTGCTGGGTGAGTGAGGTCTTTCATGATGCAGGTGGCTCTTTTTCTGCATCTGGAGGTGTAAATGTCTGTGATGGTGGGGAGACTGACTCCCACAGACTTCTGTGCAGCCTTCACCACTCTCTGCAGAGCTTTTCTCTCTGCAACTGTGCAGCCTCCATGCCACACGTTGATGCTGGAGCACAGGACGCTCTCCACTGCACACCTGTAGAACGAGGTGAGGACTGGGCTTCTCAGACCGGCTCGTCTCAGCCGTCTGAGGAAGTAGAGTCTCTGATGACCTTTCTTGATCAGGCTGGTGGTGTTATTGCTCCAGCTGAGGTTATCATTCAAGTGTACACCCAGGTATTTGTAGCTGGAGACCACCTCCACCGCAGATCCACCTATATACAGTGGGGTGTGGGTGTGTTTGTTCCTTCTGAAGTCCACAATCATCTCCTTCGTCTTCTTCACATTCATGTGAAGGTTGTTCTCTTTGCACCAGCTCTCCAGATGTTCCACCTCCTGTCTGTAGCTGGATTCATCATTATCTGTGATGCATCCCACCACAGCTGTATCATCTGCAAACTTAACAATATGACAGCCTGGATGTGTGGCTATACAATCATATGTGAGCAGAGTGAACAGAAGAGGGCTCAGCACACATCCCTGAGGAGAGCCAGTGCTGAGGGTGATGGTGGAGGAGGAGAAGTTGTGGATCTTCACGGACTGTGGTCTGTCTGTTAAGAAGTCTAAGACCCAGTTACAAATAGAGGGGCTTAGTCCAAGTGTGGATAGTTTGTCTATCAGAACAGTCCACAGAGCAGAAACTTCAAATATTTTTTTCCTGCTAACAGTCCACAAAACAAAAACTTGCAGTGCTTCTTCAATGAACAGTCCACAGAGCAGAAACTTCAAATATTTTTTTCCTGCTAAAAGTCCACAAAACAAAAACTTGCAGTGCTTCTTCAATGAACAGTCCACAGAGCAGAAACTTCAAATAATTTTTTCCTGCTAAAAGTCCACAAAACAAAAACTTGCAGTGCTTCTTCAATGAACAGTCCACAGAGCAGAAACTTCAAATATTTTTTTCCTGCTAAAAGTCCACAAAACAAAAACTTGCAGTGCTTCTTCAATGAACAGTCCACAGAGCAGAAACTTCAAATATTTTTTTCCTGCTAATAGTCCAAAAAGCAAAAACTTGCAGTACCTCTTCATTGAACAAGTTAGAGTCCACAGAGAGAGTCCTTATTTAGGTGTCACACCACTCGTGATCGGTGAGTTCCTGTATCAGGGTGAGGACTCGGGGGTTCAGGTTGAGACGACGCTTTGAGTGTTTGTTCTCCACTTTGGTTCCCTTTTCTGGATTTATCCGAAAAAAAAACACCTGTTAAAAGAAAAGACGACCATTATAATTATTTTGAAGTTTCAGTAAAGTAAAATACATATTTAAAAAAGCTAAGTCTGGTCCTCTGGACATTCAAAAAACAAAACAAAACAAAAAAGTAGAAATGTTTCGTCTTTCGTCTGAAAGACTTCCTCAGTCTGAGCTGCTGTATTCAGCTTAGTCTTATAAATAGCACCCTCTCAGTGGATCAACCAGTTTTCTGATGACAAACAAAACCAGCTGCTCCCATGATCAAGGAGGACCATCAGCCTAACGATGGATCGTTAGTACCCTGATGGTTGTTTGCTATTCACAGAGGGCTGAGTGATACTAGCAATAACAGCATTGTAGGAGGGGGACAGTTGAACCAGGAGGCCTCAACCCCTTTTTAATGATGGACGGTTTCTTTTCACAAAGATGGCCTCCTTTACTCCTCTCTAAAACCATCGTTCCTATGAACGAGGCCATCTACATACATACTACATACATACGTATGTAAATGTATGTATATATATATATATATACATATATATACATATATATATATATATATATGTATTTGTATGTATATGTATTTGTATGTATATGTATTTGTATGTATATGTATTTGTATGTATATATGTATTTATATGTATGTAGTATGTATGTATTATGTGTGTAGTATTTATGGAGTATGTTGTAGGTATGTATGTACGTATGTGGTATGTATGTGTGTATGTATGCATGTAGTATGTATGTATGTGTGTAGTAATTACGTTGTATGTATGTATGTACTGGTATGTACATGTATGTATGTACTGGTATGTATGTACATGCATGTATGTACTGGTATGTACATGCATGCATGTACCTGTATGTACATGCATGTAGTATGTATCTGTATGTACATGCATGTAGTATGTACATGCATGTAGTATGTACATGTATGTACACGTACATGTATGTACACGTACATGTATGTACACGTACATGTATGTACACGTACACGTACATGTATGTACACGTACATGTATGTACACGTACATGTATGTACATGTACATGTATGTACACGTACATGTATGTACATGTACGTACACGTACATGTATGTACATGTACGTACACGTACATGTATGTACACGTACATGTATGTACATGTACGTACATGTACATACACGTACGTACATGTACGTACACGTACATGTATGTACATGTATGTACATGTACATACACGTACATGTATGTACGTACATGTATGTACACATACATGTATGTACATGTATGTACATGTACATACACGTACATGTATGTACATACACGTACATGTATGTACATGTACGTACATGTATGTACATGTACATGTATGTACACGTACATGTATGTACACGTATGTACATGTACGTACACGTACATGTATGTACATGTACGTACACGTACATGTATGTACATGTACGTACACGTACATGTATGTACATGTATGTACATGTACGTACACGTACATGTACGTACACGTACATGTATGTACATGTACGTACACATACATGTATGTACATGTACGTACACGTACATGTACGTACATGTATGTACACGTACATACACGTACATGTATATGTACGTCCACGTACACGTACGTCCACGTACACGCACGTACACGTACGTCCACGTACACGCACGTACACGTACGTCCACGTACACGTACGTCCACGTACACGCACGTACACGTACGTCCACGTACACGCACGTGCACGTACACGTACGTCCACGTACACGTACGTCCACGTACACGCACGTACACGTACGTCCACGTACGTCCACGTACGTGCATGTACACGTACGTACACGTACGTGCATGTACACGTACGTACACGTACGTGCATGTACACGTACGTACACGTACGTACACGTACGTACACGTACGTACATGTACACGTACGTACACGTACGTACACGTACGTACACGTACGTACACGTACGTACACGTACACGCATGTACACGCACGTACACTCATGTACACGCACGTACAGGCACATACACTTACCGGTATGTACACGTACACGTACGTACACGTACGTACACGTACACGTACGTACACGTACGTACACGTACGTACACGTACGTACACGTACGTACACGTACACGTACGTACACGTACACGTACGTACACGTACGTACATACACGTACGTACATACACGTACATACCCGTACGTACACGTACCCGTACGTACACGTGCCCGTACGTACACGTACCCGTACGTACGTACACGCATGTACACGTACGTACACGTACACGCATGTACACGTATGTACATGTATGTACATGTATGTACACGTATGTACATGTATGTATGTACATGTATGTATGTACACGTATGTACACGTACGTGTATGTACACGTACGTGTATGTACACGTACGTGTATGTACACGTACGTGTATGTACACGTACGTGTATGTACACGTACATGTATGTACACGTACATGTACGTACACGTACGTGTATGTACATGTACGTACACGTACGTGTATGTACATGTACGTACACGTACGTGTATGTACATGTACGTACACGTACATGTATGTACGTACACGTACATGTATGTACGTACACGTACATGTACGTACACCTACATGTATGTACGTACACGTACATGTATGTACACGTATGTACATGTACGTACACGTATGTACATGTACGTACACGTACATGTATGTACATGTACATACATGTGCATGTATGTACACGTACATGTATGTACATGTATGTACATGTACATACACGTACATACACGTACATGTATGTACACGTACATACACGTACATGCATGTACACGTATGTACACGTATGTACACGTACATGCATGTACACGTATGTACACGTACATGCATGTACACGTATGTACACGTACATGCATGTACACGTATGTACACGTACATGCATGTACACGTATGTACACGTACATGCATGTACACGTATGTACACGTACATGCATGTACACGTATGTACACGTACATGCATGTACACGTATGTACACGTACATGCATGTACACGTATGTACACGTACATGCATGTACACGTATGTACACGTACATGCATGTACACGTATGTACACGTACATGCATGTACACGTATGTACACGTACATGCATGTACACGTACATGCATGTACACGTATGTACACGTACATGCATGTACACGTATGTACACGTACATGCATGTACACGTATGTACACGTACATGCATGTACACGTATGTACACGTACATGCATGTACACGTATGTACACGTACATGCATGTACACGTACGTACACGTACACGTATGTACACGTATTTACACGTACACGTATGTACACGTACGTACACGTACGTACACGCATGTACACGCACGTACACGTACGTACACGCATGTACACGCACGTACACGTACGTACACGCATGTACACGCACGTACACGTACACGCATGTACATGTATGTACGTACACGTACATGTACGTACACCTACATGTATGTACGTACACGTACATGTATGTACACGTATGTACATGTACGTACACGTATGTACATGTACGTACACGTACATGTATGTACATGTACATACACGTGCATGTATGTACACGTACATGTATGTACATGTATGTACATGTACATACACGTACATACACGTACATGTATGTACACGTACATACACGTACATGCATGTACACGTATGTACACGTATGTACACGTACATGCATGTACACGTATGTACACGTACATGCATGTACACGTATGTACACGTACATGCATGTACACGTATGTACACGTACATGCATGTACACGTATGTACACGTACATGCATGTACACGTATGTACACGTACATGCATGTACACGTATGTACACGTACATGCATGTACACGTATGTACACGTACATGCATGTACACGTATGTACACGTACATGCATGTACACGTATGTACACGTACATGCATGTACACGTATGTACACGTACATGCATGTACACGTACATGCATGTACACGTATGTACACGTACATGCATGTACACGTATGTACACGTACATGCATGTACACGTATGTACACGTACATGCATGTACACGTATGTACACGTACATGCATGTACACGTACGTACACGTACACGTATGTACACGTATTTACACGTACACGTACACGTATGTACACGTACGTACACGTACGTACACGCATGTACACGCACGTACACGTACGTACACGCATGTACACGCACGTACACGTACGTACACGCATGTACACGCACGTACACGTACACGCATGTACACGCACGTACACTCATGTACACGCACGTACAGGCACATACACTTACCGGTATGTACACGCACGTACACGTACCGGTATGTACATGCATGTACCGGTATGTACATGCATGTACCGGTATGTACATGCACCGGTATGTACATGCATGCACATGTACCGGTATGTACATGCATGCACATGTACCGGTATGTACATGCATGCACATGTACCGGTATGTACATGCATGCACATGTACCGGTATGTACATGCATGCACATGTACCGGTATGTACATGCATGCACATGTACCGGTATGTACATGTATGCACATGTACCGGTATGTACATGTATGCACATGTACCGGTATGTACATGTATGCACATGTACCGGTATGTACATGTATGCACATGTACCGGTATGTACATGTATGCACATGTACCGGTATGTACATGTATGCACATGTACCGGTATGTACATGTATGCACATGTACCGGTATGTACATGTATGTACATGTACCGCTATGTACATGTATGTACGTATGTATGTATGCATGTATATATGTACGTGTACATGTACATGTATGTATGCAAGTATGTATGTACCGGTATGTATGTAAATGTGACAGTATTTACCTCTCCATGGCCAATGTCCATTGCTTCCAAGTCATCAACACGAGACTTCCTCACCCTGGGGCGGCCGTGGTGTAGTGGTAATGGCAGTCGACCCCTGATCGGAAGGTTGGAGGTTCGAATCCCGCATCCGCCCACCATGTGTCGTTGTGTCCCTGAGCAAGACACTTAACCCCGAGTTGCTCCCGGTAGGTCTGGATGGCGCCTTGCAAGGAAGGCTACCACTACCGGTGTATGAATGTCTGAATGAATGGGTGGATGGCTGGTATTGTAAAGCACTTTGGGGCTCCTCACAGGGGGCTGGAAAGCGCTATATAAATAAGCTCCATTTATCCTCTCCCTGCGAGATCGCTCTTCCTAGAAAACAAAACCGAGCTGTGACGGTCCACACAGACAAATGGTTTTATGGCATAACTTCACAAACAGGAAGTCTTACCCAAATTATGTCCTCCTTCTCGGTCTCCTGAAGCTGGTAGAGGATTTTTGACAGCTCCTGATCCGACTCCATTTTCCCTATGATACGTTCCTTTTCTGCTTCACTCTGAGCACTCGCCAGCATGGTACAATACTGAACTGTGCGTGTGAAAAACACAAACAATTTCAAAATATTAATTATTATTATTAATAATAATATATCTCCTTCACCGTATTCATCTGAGTGTTCATCTCGTACTTTTCCAAACTGGTCTTCATCTCCTTCCTGCAAACCAGAAAAATGATTACTTTTATAATTTATTTTGAGCACAAACATCTGGATGTTCCAAAGCTTCTGAGGACAAAATTTACAATAACTTTCATCAGTGAAATTCAAAGTCAGGTGAATCTTATTTTCAATGAGGGTCAGTTCGTTGTGCAGAAAGCTGAGAACAAAAAGGAATATACAGGTAGTCCCCAACTTACGAGCGCTCTTACTTACGAGGTTCCGGACTTACGAGCTGGCGAATTTTTGGAAAAAACGCAAAAAATACCGAGTTTTTCTGTGTTTTTTCACCACAGTTCGTTAGCTAAACATGTGGACACACGTTTCCGATCATTTTTATGCACTCATAAGCAGTTTTTCGATGAAAAACAAGTGTTTGTAGTCGCGCTAGCAAAACCGTTCCAACTTACGAGCGAAATTCCGGACTTACGAGACACGTGGCGGCCGTTCCAATTTACGAGATTTCCGTGTTACGAGCGCCTCGTTGTAACGGAACTCGCTCGTAAGTCGGGGACTACCTGTAACATCATGAAAAAAAACCTTTACCTCTTCATCAGATTCAAACTGCACATTCACACCATATGTTTCATCAATGCTGTCATCTGTTAATAAATGGAAATGTCTCGTCACATTAACAGGAATAAAAATCTTAAAGAGTAAACATAGCTGCACTATAGATATCTCCTAAATTTTCACAAGTTGGCATGAGTTGTCTAAAACGTTCAAGTGTGAGAGGGCCTTATGACACATTCATTCTGATGTTTAAGATGAATAGATAAATGAATAAGTCATTTAATGGTGATGGATTTTACTCACATGAAGCGTCACCTTCTTCAAGCTTGAAGATGCTTTTCCAAACAGGGATTTCCTGTAATAACATTAACCAGACTTGTGGTTATAAATTAGAAAATTAAGAAAAAAACTATTTTAGTTTTACAGTTCGAATTACATTACACATGAGAATAATCACTTATTCATTACATGTCAAGCTCAGATATTTGTGTGGGTCCGAGTACAAATGCAGCTGCAGCTGCCAGGAAAAAGACAAAGAGAAGATATATGGATGCAGTTAGAGAGGACATGAAGGTAGTTGGAGTGAGGACATGAGGATGCAGAGGACAGAGTGAGGTGGAGGAGGATGACTCGCTGTGGTGACACCTGAAAAGGGAAAAGCCGAAAGAAGAAGATGCTCACCGTTTCACACAGGGACCCTTTGCACAGCTAACAGAAGCTAGCTAGTAGTTGTTGAGCAGACTGAAATGGGAGGTTTGCTGGTGGCCTGTCTGATCCGTGATCAACAAGCCAAGGGGCAGCAGAACCAAACGTTTGGTTCAGGTTGCTATTATTTTTTTAAGTGTTTGCAGTCTGTGCGACTCACTCGTGTATCCTCTTAGCTTAGCTGCTAAGAAGCAACTGGGGGAAGACACCCCTCGTGCCCCCACCTTTCTTTACTGCGGTAAAGTTAGTTCCTTTCTTTTCCCTGCGGGGCAGGGCACGCGCGAGCACAAACCTCAAACGAAAATTTAAAATTGTGGAATATTGCCACTAGCTAGGTTTATGTTAAATATCATTAGTTGGCTAGCTCTACCGTTAGCTAACACGAGCTGAGACAATACCCATATTTCTGCGAGAAATGCACACCAACATCGCCTGTTAAAAAACATTTAAATACCAACTTCATACATTATGATTAAAAAAACATACTTACTGGTATCTGTTACGATATTTCCCAAGAGAAGAGTGAAACGCGCTCAAAAATGAGGCATGCGCAGTGTGCGTGTGTGGTTCTATTCTGAGCATGCGCGAGATGTCTTTTTATCGCGATATGATACGGGATTTGTTCACACTTATCAAAAACTTACTTTTTCTAAATGAAACGAGCTCAAGTTAACTGAGCTACTGAGATTTTTTGACCACAAATTACAAGTAACTTACTAAAAGTGAGTCTTAATCACTATTTGATGAAAACTGATTTAAGTCAATTTACTATTTTTAATTAAATACCATGTTTCCATTTACAGTGGGGAGCTTGCTCCCTTTATGTGAAAGGGAGACAATTCAACTTATTCCTTCATCTTTAAAAACTGTGTTAGGATAGGCTAAGTGCTTGGTGACTGTCCAGTACTGTACATGTATTCATTTATTAAAAAAAAAAAAGTAAAAAAAAAGTAAAAAAAAAAATATATATATATATTTTTTTACTATGTGTTCCTACTTACGAATTTTTGACTTACGAGCGCCCCCTAGTGACGGAACTCGCTCGTAAGTCGGGGACTACCTGTATGTTGTATCATTCAACTATGTTCGTTTTTACAAGCAAAATGATAAATCCAAGAAATTTGTTTCAAAAGTGATTTTAACATTGGCGCCATGTTTCGTCACAGGACATCCGGGTACTTACGCATGTGACGTCTGTGACGTAGGGACCTGAAGTTGTGCCTGCGGGCTGCTATTAGCGCGCATTGTCATTGTGTTCAAGCTCGCCTATTTTTTTTGTATAACTTGAAAAATGCCGGTACGTTGTGTCGCATTTGGGTGTTCTAATATCGCCAGTGAACAAGTGAGCCTGTTCACTTTCCCAAAAGATGAAATACTTAGTCAAGAATGGACAAAACAAAGCTGTCTCCCTTGGAGCCTCCATCGCTTCTGAACGGTAAGGCTCAAATAAATACGGGTGCAGACCTTTATTAGAACCAGCTGTTTGTTGTTCATCACTCGAACAAATTTCGGCTTCCCAAACTGAAGACAAATCGCTCAAATCTTCACTTAAATTGCTTAATTCCTCGGTTTATATATACACGGCTATTTGTTATTTACAATGTGCGTTCAATACATTGCGTCATAAAAATGCGTCAGCGTTTGACTCCTCCTTTCTCCACCCTAAAACTGCTACGCACTGCAGAGAACTATTTTGTTAAAAAATACTTTTATATATTAATTATTCGACGTATCTGTGTGTAACTGGATCCTTTCTGCGGTGTGCTGGTTTTATGGATTGATCAGGCCATGACACGATTTATCTTTAGACAGGATGACTTGGTTTATTCTGACGAGAATAACACACACACAACAACGTGTTACAGACTGCCCGCTCCAAGTCCTCTCCCACAGGACAACGTGACAAAAGGCGAGAGTCTAAGGGGCGCAAACAATTTAAAGACAAAACCACAGAAGAAGAAATAAAAAGGAGGGGCTTCCGATCTTAAAGTAACACGGCTAAAATAATGACAGTGGCGTTTCAGTCAGGTAATAAACAATATACAATAATACAACAATACAAAAATACATTTTGTGTAATTATAACAAAGGAGAAATACAACCAGGTTACATGTGTACAAAAAATCAAAGCGGAATAGCTTCTCTTTCTAAAGATGTCTATGTTTTAGCATCATGTCACAACACCTTTAAATTACCGGTAGGACAATCCCATGTCTCTCATTATGAAAAGTAAAATAAATAATATTCAAAAGAGAAAAGGTGGTGTCATACGTTCTGTTGCCAGGTTTTTATTTTCCTAAAAGAGCGCTATTTTTATTTATTGTTTTCTGAAGATACTGACGTGTTTTACTTGAAAACGTACATTTTTATAGGTTTATAGTTCTTTAAGCAAAAAATAATAACAATAACCAAAAAAATAGCTATTTATTTATAACACTGAGCTGAATACAACTCCTCAGACTGAAGAAGTCTTTCACATGAAAGAAGAAATGTTTCTACATTTTGTTTAGTTTCGTTTTTTCAATGTCCAGAGGACCAGACTTCACTTTTTAGATGTTTCTACCTGGATTATTGAGCATTCATCAGGATATACTGTATACTGTATATATTTAAAATTATATAGAAAGAATATAGATGTTTTTGTAGAATATGGTTCATCAGGATTAATTCAGTTCAGTTTATTTATATAGCACCAAGTCGCAACAGAAGTCGTCTCAGGGCACTGAACAGAAATATTCATATATAAAAATAATAATTTAACATTATTTATCTGAGGAGCAGACTGCTTTGAATTTAACTCATCACAGAACTCTCATTAGCAGGACTTGGGTTCTGGAGACGCCTCCAGAATCGGTCCTAAAGTGCAGGTGCAAATCCAGGCTGAACTGAGCCAGGCTGAGCACGGCTGTGCAGGGCTGAGCAGACTTGGGGCTGATTAGGAGCAGTGCAAATGGGGCATAAATGTGACCATCCCTCCATTCTCACTCTCCACTGCCTATAGGCTCCTCTCCTCTTCGAAGGAGCGCCGCGCATGCTGCGGCTGAAACATCCCCAGACTGGATCTGCCTTGCTAAGGGCAATGTCTTGTTGTATTCTTAATAAATTATCAAAATAAAAATGAACTATGACTTTGAACTTTTAGGGACGGAGTTGGCGGATCCGATAAAAGAGTTGCCGGAACAGAGCGGTCAAAATGAGAGAGTTCCCGGATCTTGTTCCGGCAGGATCCGGCTCAAATTAACCATTGCTTCCTTCCCTTTGATGTACAAAGTTCTCATTATTTCTGCTGAATTTTGAAAAAAGTGTTGGATGTTTAAATGTTTGAGTGTCACACATGGAACTGAGTGACAGGCGATGTGTAATTTTCATTTGCACAAAGCAGGTTGTTCTGCATCTTTGGAAAAAGTGTGAGGCTATAAACACCCAGAACCAACTGTGAATGTAGTGCATACACACTGAGAATCCTGTTGCTTGTCTTCAGACAGAAACATGTATTTGTTAGATATGCAATATCTTAACATCATTTCTTACATATTGCTATGCAACCTCATATGTTACACGTTCATGCAGACGTTTCATTTTTTGACAAGCAGGCTCTAAAATGTAGTTTCCTTGCAGGGCTCCATGGCATAAAGCTCGTCCTCAGATTCAGCCGATTCTTGGGAATTTCTGTTGTGGAGTTCATCACTCTGACACACTGCTGCCATTTTCCACATCCTGAGGGAAACGAGGAAGCAGTTGGCAGGAGACATGCCTGCCCTGGCCACTGGAGCCAGCCATGAGCCAGGTACAAACCTTTCAGGAACAAAACAAATTTACTGGTAGTAAGACTGTTCTATGTAAAAAACACATTAGTAAAATACAGTTTAAAATGTTTGGTCAATCAGAGCACTTTACAAAATACTGTTTGTGTAATTTTAGTTTTTTTCCACCAGTACGCAGACTATAGAAACACTTTTTTTTTAAAAATTTTTACTTAAAATGAATACAAAGAAACTTTAGTGGTGGTGGAATAGTGAAGTGCAGGAAGCTATTCAGAGGAAGAGGTTAGCCAAGAAGAAATATGACAGTGAGGATGGAAGAGAGGAGACAGAGTCAGAGTCAGAGAGTCTTTATTGTCATTTGCACCGCATGTGGTACATGTGATGAAAACGAGATTATGTACACGGGGTCCCAGTTACATCCAACAACAAATGCAAGAGAAAAACAGTAATAACATCTAGAATTAACTAAGAAAAACATCAACTAGTAATACACTAAGCCTAATATAGTGGAAATAAACAGCAGCACGAACATGAGTTTGTATGAGCAGATGGTCACAGATGAACACAGCAACAAGAAAACAGATCAGCATCAGCATGATGTGATATTTTGCAGTGTTTATTTTTTATTTTATTTTTATTTATTCATGAGTCTAACAGCCTCAGGGTAGAAGCTGTTCCTCAGTCTAGTGGTTCTACATTTGATGCTCCTCAACCTCCGTCCTGAGGGGAGTGGGGCAAAGAGTGAGTGTGCTGGGTGAGTGAGGTCTTTCATGATGCAGGTGGCTCTTTTCCTGCATCTGGAGGTGTAAATGTCTGTGATGGTGGGGAGACTGACTCCAACAGACTTCTGTGCAGCCTTCACCACTCTCTGCAGAGCTTTCCTCTCTTCAACTGTGCAGCCTCCATGCCACACGTTGATGCTGGAGCACAGGATGCTCTCCACTGCACACCTGTAGAACGAGGTGAGGACTGGGCTGCTCAGACCAGCACGTCTCAGCCGTCTGAGGAAGTAGAGTCTCTGATGACCTTTCTTGATCAGGCTGGTGGTGTTGTTGCTCCAGCTGAGGTTATCATTCATGTGTACACCCAAGTATTTGTAGCTGGAGACCACTTCCACTGCAGATCCACCTATTTTCAGTGGGGCGTGGGTGTGTTTGTTCCTTCTGAAGTCCACAATCATCTCCTTTGTCTTCTTCACATTCATGTGAAGATTATTCTCTTTGCACCAGCTCTCCAGGTGTTCCACCTCCTGTCTGTAGCTGGACTCATCATTGTTTGTGATGCATCCCACCACCGCTGTATCATCTGCAAACTTAACAATATGACAGCCTGGAAGTGTGGCTGTACAATCATATGTGAGCAGAGTGAACAGAAGGGGGCTCAGCACACATCCCTGAGGAGAGCCAGTGCTGAGGGTTATGGTGGAGGAGGAGAAGTTGTGGATCTTCACGGACTGTGGTCTGTCTGTTAAGAAGTCTAGTACCCAGTTACAAATAGAGGGGCTTAGTCCAAGTGTAGATAGTTTGTCTATCAGAGTTTGGGGGATCATGGTGTTGAAGGCAGATGTGAAGTCCACAAAGAGCAGACGCACGTATGAGTCCTTCTGATCCAGGTGGGTGAGAGCAGTGTGGACCACGGAAGAAATGGCGTCCTCTGTTGATCGGTTCTCACGGTATGCGTATTGATGAGGGTCCTCGTTGATGTTGACGGTTGCCTTGATGTGGGTCATGACCAGTTTCTCAAAACATTTAGCGACTACCGGGGTGAGGGCCACTGGTCTATAGTCATTCAGACCAGTCACTGTGGAGCTCTTTGGGACTGGGATGATGGTCGCGGTCTTCAGGCAGGTGGGAACTGACTCCAGTGCAAGTGAGGTGGTGAAGATGTCAGCCAGCACCTCACAGAGCTGGTCCGCACATTCCTTCAGAACTTTCCCTGGGATGTTGTCTGGTCCGGTTGCTTTATGAGGATTAATCTTTCTGAGACTGCCTCTCACTTCTGCTGCGGTCACTCTGAGATGCTCTTCATCTGGTGATGAGGTGAGTCTGGTGCTAGCTGGTCTGTTTGGATCATCAAAACGTGCATAAAACTTATTGAGGGCATCAGGCAGAGATGGGTCCCTGGGGCATTGTTTGTTCTTGCCTTTGTAATCTGTTATGCATTTAATACCCTTCCACATGCTCCGTGGGTCTTGTGAGGTGAACTGTCCCTCGATCCTCTGTGCATACGTGGCCTTGGCCTTCTTAATGCCATCCTTCAGTTCTTTCCTGCTCTTTCTCAGCTCCTCTTTATCTCCTGACTTGAATGCAGTGTCCCTGGCTGCTAGCAAGGCGTGAACTTCTTTATTTAACCAGGGTTTCCGGTTCGGGTAAGATTTAACATATTTTTTTATGGATACATTTTCAGAGCATGTACTGATGTAGCCCAGGACTGAGGAAGCATAGAGTTCCAGGTCAACTGAGCTCCCTTCAGTAGCTGCCTCCCTGAAAACAGACCAGTTTGTCTTCTCAAAACAGTCTCTCAACATGGGGGAACTATCTTGAGGCCAGATTCTTATCTCTCTTTGTTCCGGCTTGGAGCGCCTGAGTGGGGGGAGCTGTCTTGGGGCCAGGATCAGAGAGCAGTGATCGGAAGCTCCGAGCGCTGGGCGTGTCTTCGCCGTGTACGCCCCCTTTACATTAGTGTAGACTTGGTCAAGCGTTTTATCTCCTCTCGTTGCTGTGAAGACGTGCTTATTGAAGGCTGGGAGAGAGACTTGAAGATCTACGTGATTGACATCTCCGCAAACAATGAAGAGCCCCTCAGGATATTTACACTGCAGCGAGGTGAGTAAGTCATGAATTTCTCCCTGGGCGTCATTAGCATTAGCATCGGGTGCTATGTAAATAACTGTTATTAAAATCACAGCATGGTCGCGAGGAAGATAATGCGGCCGACATCTTATTGTGATCAACTCGACGGCAGCCTTTTGATCACGGAACAGTTCGTGCACCAGTCTTTGTGCACGTAAATACAAACACCGCCGCCTCGTGTTTTCCCTGTAGTCTCGGTGCACCGGTCCGTTCTGCAAAATAGTCTATTATCCAGCTCATAAACAGAGTCTGGTGTGTCCTCAGAGATCCACGCTTCTGTCAGGCAGAGCACAGAGCACCTTCTCATCTCCTCCGACGTGGTCACTCTCAAACGAAGTAGATCCATTTTGTTGTCCAGCGAGCGGACGTTAGACAGAAAAAGAGCCGGCATCGGGGGTCTACCGGTTTTAGCGTCTGCCCGCAGTCTCGTCATAATTCCTGCTCGGCAACCTCTCTTCTTTCCTCGTGAGCACCTCTTCCTTTTCTTTCCCCTGGAGCGCGTCTGCTTCCAGAAAGATGATCTTAACAGCTCCAATCTTCCGAGCTCTGATTTGAGTTTGTTGCTGATTTCAGCTGTGCCCTGTGGTAAATCCGCTCCGATTCTTAACAGTTCAGTTCGACTATAATTCACCCGCAAAAAACGCGCAGAGTCAGGTACAAAAACACTATTAAAATTACTAAAAACTAGGGATGAACCGGGAGCTCGTGAAGCTGCGGCTGCTCTGAGCGCGGCCATCTTGCCTGTGGCGGTTCTACACACGGGCCCACACGGGCCCGTGCCCATGTAAGATGGACCCTGGCCCGCCCTGTGGCCCGCCCTCCGAGCAGAAGCGGAACCAATGCTCATGGCACATACCGATACCAGCCTTGTTTACGTATCGATCCAACCCATGATGCACGTTGGCTTCAAACTATGGAATGGATTTCCTGAATGGTGATCTCACTCCATCTCAAAGGTTGTCGTCCTTCTCCATCATCTAAATATAAAGGTCCTCTCGTCCAAGGTTTAATTTCTCAATTTAGTTCATTCCACACCTTCTCATTTAGCAGTGTATAAGAGGAACCCGTGTCCAAAATTGCAGGTCCTTTCCAGGAATGTATGCTGATAGGAACTATCAACTGGTTTGGTAGTGAATTTGTTGAGGATGTGGCAGAAGGACAGTGTTCACTAGGAAATCCAGAGTTTGTGAGAGACCCAAGAGTCACTGGGCTTGGAGCTGATGAGATGTGTGATGGACTGCTAGCTGGTTGAGAAGGATTTGAAGGTAAAGGGGATCGATTGGTTCCAGCATGTCAAAGTCAAAGTCAACTTTATTGTCAGAACTACAATATGTACAGGACATACACAGGATTGAAATTGCGTTTCTCTCAGTCCCTCGGTGCAACAGTAACCATTTAAACACTAAAACACTGAAACATTTAATAGACATAAGCATAAAATAGTAAAAGTGTAACACTGTCCTGAGTTTTTGCATAGTAGTATAAAAGTATGAAGACCCCGAGGAGGGAAACGTGTCAGGAGACAGAGGGAGAGGAGGAAAGTGAAGAATGTAGGACTGAGGGTTGCAACTCTAAATGTGGGGACAATGACAGGCAAAGGTAGAGAGCTGGCTGACATGATGCAGAGAAGAAAGGTAGATGTTTTATGTGTCCAAGAGACCAAGTGGAAGGGCAGCAAGGCTCGCAGTATTGGAGCAGGGTTCAAACTGTTTTACCATGGTGTGGATAGAAAGAGAAATGGAGTAGGGGTGGTCCTGAAGGAGGAGTTGGCAAAGAATGTAGTAGAGGTGAAGAGAGTGTCAGATAGGGTGATGTGTCTAAAGGTAGAAGTAGAAGGTCTGATGCTAAACATAGTAAGTGGTTATGCTCCACAGGTTGGATGTGATGGGGAGGAGAAAGATACATTTTGGAAAGATTTGGATGAAGTGATAGAGAGTATTCCCAGGGAGGAAAGAGTGGTGATTGGAGCAGACCTGAATGGACATGTTGGTGAGGGAAACAGAGGGGATGAGGAAGTGATGGGTAGGTTTGGTGTCAAGGAAAGAAACCAGGAAGGACAGATGGTGGTGGATTTTGCCAAGAGAATGGAAATGGCTATAGTCAATACCTATTTCCAAAAGAGGGAGGAACATAGAGTGACATATAAGAGTGGAGGAAGGAGTACACAGGTCGACTACATTCTGTGTAGAAGAGGAAACCTGAGGGAGATTGGAGACTGTAAGGTTGTAGCAGGGGAGAGCGTGGCCAGACAGCATCGGATGGTTGTGTGTAGAATGACTGTTGTTGCGAAGAAGAGAAAACGAGTAAAACCAGAGAAGAAGACCAAATGGTGGAAGCTAAAGAAGGAAGAATGTTGTGAGAAATTCAGAGACGAGCTGTTAAAGGCTCTGGGTGGTAAGAAAGAGCTTCCAAGTGACTGGGCTACTACAGCAACAGTAATTAGAGAGACAGGTAGGAAGGTACTTGGTGTGTCATCTGGACAGAGAATAGATGATAAGGAAACCTGGTGGTGGAATAGTGAAGTGCAGGACGCCATCCAAAGAAAGAGATTAGCCAAGAAGAAATATGACAGTGAGAGGACTGAAGAGAGGAGACAGGAATATAAGGAGATGGGACATAGAGCAAAGAGGGAAGTAGCTAAGGCAAAGCAGAGGGCGTACAATGAGTTATATGGGAGACTGGACACTAAAGAGGGCGAGAAGGACTTGTACCGATTGGCAAGACAGAGGGATCAGGCTGGAAAGGATGTGCAGCAGGTTAGGCTTATTAAAGATGGGAATGGGAATGTTCTAACAAGTGAGGAGAGTGTGATGGGAAGATGGAAGGATTACTTTGAGGAGCTAATGAATGAAGAGAATGAAAGAGAAAGAAGAGTGGAGGTACTAGAAACTGTGGACCAGGAAGTGGGAAAGATTAGTGAGGGTGAAGTCCGGAAAGCTCTGAAAAGAATGAAGAAGGGGAAGGCAGTAGGACCTGATGACATACCAGTGGAGGTTTGGAAATGTCTTGGAGAGATGGCAGTGAGGTTTTTGACTCAAATATTTAATGGAATATTTGAGGGTGAGAAAATGCCTGAAGAATGGAGAAGAAGTGTGCTGGTTCCCATTTTTAAGAACAAGGGTGATGTACAAAGTTGTAGCAACTACAGGGGAATTAAGTTGATGAGCCACACAATGAAGATCTGGGAGAGAGTTGTGGAAGCAAGACTTAGACAAGATGTGACTATCTGTGAGCAGCAGTATGGTTTCATGCCAAGAAAGAGCACCACAGATGCCATCTTTGCTTTGAGGATGTTGATAGAGAAGTACAGAGAGGGTCAGAAAGAACTCCATTGTGTGTTTGTGGATTTAGAAAAAGCTTATGACAGGGTACCAAGAGAAGAGGTGTGGTATTGCATGAGGAAATCTGGAGTGGCAGAAAAGTATGTTAGACTGGTACAGGACATGTATGAGGACAGCAGGACAGTGGTGAGATGTGCTGTGGGAGTGACAGATAGCTTCAAAGTGGCGGTGGGATTGCATCAAGGATCGGCTCTGAGCCCCTTCCTGTTTGCTCTGGTGATGGACCGACTAACAGATGAGGTCAGGCAGGAATCCCCATGGACTATGATGTTTGCAGATGACATTGTGATCTGTGGTGAGAACAGGGAACAAGTGGAAGAGAACTTGGAGAGGTGGAGGTATGCTCTTGAAAGAAGAGGAATGAAAGTCAGTCGTAGTAAGACAGAGTACATGTGTGTGAATGAGAGGGAGGCCAGTGGAACAGTGAGGCTACAAGGAGCAGAGGTCACAAAGGTGCAGGACTTCAAGTACTTGGGGTCCACTGTCCAGGGAAATGGGGAATGTGGTAAAGAGGTGAAAAAGAGAGTCCAGGCAGGATGGAGTGGATGGAGAAAAGTTTCAGGAGTGATTTGTGACAAAAAGGTGTCAGCAAAGGTCAAAGGAAAAGTTTACAAGACAGTGGTGAGACCAGCTATGTTGTATGGTCTGGAGACAGTGGCATTGACAAAGAGACAGGAGAAAGAACTGGAAGTGGCAGAAATGAAGATGTTGAGGTTCTCCTTAGGAGTGACAAGGATGGATAAGATCAGGAATGAGATCATCAGAGGTACAGCACATGTTGAACAACTGGGAGATAAAGTTAGGGAGGCCAGACTGAGATGGTTTGGACATGTCCAGAGGAGGGACAGTGGGTATATTGGTAGAAGGATGTTAGAAATGCAGCTGCCAGGAAAAAGACAAAGAGGGAGACCAAAGAGGAGATATATGGATGCAGTTAGAGAGGACATGGAGGTAGTTGGAGTGAGGACAGAGGATGCAGAGGACAGAGTGAGGTGGAGGAGGATGACTCGCTGTGGCGACCCCTGAAAAGGGAAAAGCCGAAAGAAGAAGAAGAAGAAGAGTATAAAAGTATGAAAATTTACACCAACACTAAAACACTAAACATTTAATGAACATTCAGATTCAGATTCAGATTCAGTTTATTATTGCCATTGTCAATGAACAGGATTCACAGACTAGGAATTTGCTTCGGCATAGCGGTGCATAAAATATAGAAACCATCCATCCATCCATCCATTTTCTTCCGCTTATCCGGGTTCGGGTCGCGGGGGTAGCAGCCTAAGTAGGGAGGCCCAGACTTCCCTCTCCCCAGCCACTTGGAGCAGCTCCTCTGGGGGAATCCCAAGGTGTTCCCAGGCCAGCCGAGAAACATAGTCCCTCCAGCGTGTCCTGGGTCTTCCTCTGGGTCTCCTCCCGGTGGGACATGCCCGGAACACCTCACCAGGGAGGCGTCCAGGAGGCATCCTAACCAGATGCCCGAGCCACCTCAACTGGCTCCTCTCGATGTGGAGAAGCAGCGGCTCTACTCCGAGTCCCTCCCGGATGACTGAGCTTCTCACCCTATCTCTAAGGGAGAGTCCAGACACCCTGCGGAGAAAACTCATTTCAGCCGCTTGTATCCGAGATCTCGTTCTTTCGGTCATAACCCAGAGCTCATGACCATAGATGAGGGTGGGAACGTAGATCGATCGGTAAATTGAGAGCTTTGCCTTTTGACTCAGCTCTCTCTTCACCACGACAGACCGGTACAGCACCCGCTTCACTGCGGACGCTGCACCTATCCGCCTATCGATCTCACGCTCCAGTTTTCCCTCATTCGTGAACAAGACCCCGAGATACTTAAACTCCTCCACTTGGGGCAGGACCTCCTCCCCGACCCGGAGAAGGCATGCTACCCTTTTCCGGCTCAAGACCATGGCCTCGGATTTGGAGGAACTGATCCTCATCCCGGCCGCATCACATTCAGCTGCAAACCGCTCCAGCGAAAGCTGTAGATCACGATCTGATGAAGCCAATAGGACCATATCATCTGCAAAAAACAGAGAAGCGATTCTAAGGCCACCAAAACGGATCCTCTCAACACCTTGGCTGCGCCTAGAAATTCTGTCCATAAAAGTTATGAACAGAATCGGTGACAAAGGGCAACCTTGGCGGAGTCCAACTCTCACCGGAAACGAGCCTGACTTACTGCCAGCGATGCGGACCATGCTCTGACACCGGTCGTACAGGGACCTAACAGCCCATATCAAAGGGCCTGGTACCCCATACTCCCGGAGTACCCCCCACAGAACCCCCCGAGGGACGCGGTCGAATGCCTTCTCCAAGTCCACAAAGCACATGTAAACTGGTTGGGCAAACTCCCACGCACCCTCCAGGACCCTGCTGAGGGTGTAGAGCTGGTCTAGTGTTCCACGACCAGGACGAAAACCACACTGCTCCTCCTGAATCCGAGGTTCGACTATCCGACGGACCCTCCTCTCCAGAACCCCTGAATAGACCTTACCAGGGAGGCTTAAGAGTGTGATCCCCCTATAGTTGGAACACACCCTACGGTCCCCCTTTTTGAATAGGGGAACCACCACCCCAGTCTGCCAATCCAAGGGAACTGCCCCCGATGTCCACGCGATATTGCAGAGTCGCGTAAGCCAACACAACCCCACAACATCCAGAGCCCTAAGGAACTCAGGACGAATCTCATCCACCCCCGGAGCCCTGCCACCACGGAGCTTTTTAACCACCTTGGCGACCTCAGCACCAGAGATTGGAGAGCCCGACCCAAAATCCCCAGGCTCCGCTTCCTCAGTGGAAGACGTGCCAGTAGGATTGAGGAGGTCTTCGAAGTATTCCGCCCACCGACTCACAACATCCCGAGTTGAGGTCAACAGCACGCCATCCCCACCATAAATGGTGTTGGTCGCGTACCGCTTTCCCCCCCTGAGACGCCGGATGGTGGACCAGAATCGCCTCGAAGCCGTACGGAAGTCATTCTCCATGGCCTCTCCGAACTCCTCCCACGCCCGAGTTTTTGCCTCAGCAACCACCCGAGCCGCATGCCGCTTGGACTGCCGGTACCTATCTGCTGCTTCCGGGGTCCCACAGGCCAAAAAGGCCCAATAGGACTCCTTCTTCAGCTTGACAGCATCCCTCACCGCCGGTGTCCACCACCGGGTTCGAGGGTTGCCACCACGACAGGCACCAACAACCTTGCGGCCACAACTCCGATAAGCTGCCTCGACAATAGAGGCGCGGAACATGGCCCACTCGGGCTCAATGTCCCCCGCCTCCCTCGGAACGTGTTCAAAGCTCTCCCGGAGGTGGGAGTTAAAGCTCCGTCTTACGGGAGACTCTGCCAGACGTTCCCAGCAGACCCTCACAATACGTTTGGGCCTGCCAGGTCTGACCGGCATCCTCCCCCACCATCGGAGCCAACTCATCACCAGGTAGTGGTCAGTTGACAGCTCCGCCCCTCTCTTCACCCGAGTGTCCAAGACATGCGGCCGCAGATCAGATGAGACGACAACAAAGTCGATCATCGAGCTGCGACCTAGGGTGTCCTGGTGCCAAGAGCACATATGGACACCCTTATGCCTGAACATGGTGTTCGTTATGGACAATCCATGACGAGCACAGAAGTCCAACAACAGAACACCACTCGGGTTCAGATCAGGGGGGCCGTTCCTCCCAACCACACCCCTCCAGGTCTCACTGTCATTGCCCACGTGAGCGTTGAAGTCCCCCAGCAGAACAAGGGAGTCCCCAGGAGGCGCACCCTCCAATACCCCCTCCAAGGACTCCAAAAAGGGTGGGTAATCTGCACTGCCGTTTGGCGCATAGGCACAAACAACAGTCAGAGCCCGTCCCCCCACACGTAGGCGAAGGGAGGCTACCCTCTCGTTCACCGGGGTGAACCCCAACGTACAGGCACCAAGATGGGGGGCAACGAGTATGCCCACTCCTGCTCGGCGCCTCTCACCAGGGGCAACTCCAGAGTGGAAGAGTGTCCAACCCCTCTCAAGGAAACTGGTTCCAGAGCCAGAGCCATGCGTTGAGGTGAGTCCGACTATTTCTAGCCGGAACCTCTCAACCTCACACACTAGCTCAGGCTCCTTCCCCACCAGAGAGGTGCCATTCCATGTCTCAATGGCCAGCTTCTGTAGCCGAGGATCAGACCGCTAGGGTCCCCGTCCTCGGCCACCACCCATTCCACAATGCACCTGACCCCTTTGGCCCTTCCCACAGGTGGTGAGCCCATGGGAAGGTAAAATATAGAAACATAAAACATAAAAAAACATAAACCATAGAACATCAATACAATATTCAGTGAACAAAACCTACTAGGAAACAGCGCAATTATAATAATAATAATAATAATAATAATTATTTTATTTAAAAGCGCCTTTCATGACACCCAAGGACACTTAACAAACCAACACAGTGAATACAGAGCAAACATTATCAGCGACAAATTGAAATATAAAATACATAAAGGATATAAAATGGAAGATAAAAATACATTTAGTAAAGTTAATGATAAGCTAGTCTAAAGAGATGTGTTTTCAGGGCAGTCTTGAACAGAGAAAGGGAGGTGGTGTTTCGAAGGTCGGGCGGTAGAGCGTTCCAGAGGTGAGGGGCAGAGCAGGTGAAGGCCCTGCTCCCCATGGTGGAGAGGCGGGCAGAGGGTACATGGAGATGTAGTGAAGAGGAGGATCTGAGAGAGCGTGATGGGATGGAGATTTGTAGGAGGTCAGATAGATAAGGAGGGGCAAGGTTGTGGATAGCTTTGAACGTGAGGAGTAGAATTTTGAAGATGATGCGTGATTTAACCGGGAGCCAGTGGAGCTGCTGCAGGACAGGAGTGATGTGATCATAGTAGGAGGTTTGAGTGATGACACGGGCAGCTGAGTTCTGGACCATCTGTAACTTGTGGAGAGATTTGTTGGGGAGGCCGTAGAGAAGGGAGTTGCAGTAGTCAATACGGGAAGTCACAAGACTGTGCACCAGGATGGCTGTGGAGCGGGGCGTGAGAGAAGGACGGAGACGGTTAATATTACGGAGGTGGAAATAGGCAGACCGAGTAATATTGTTGATGTGTGAAGTGAAGGAGAGAGTGGTGTCGAGGATGACACCGAGGCTCTTGACCTGAGGGGAGGGGGATAGCAGAGAGTTGTTAAGGGGGACGAGAAGATGTTCTGATTTTGAAATAGAGTTTTTGGTACCGACGAGAATGACTTCTGTTTTGTTGCTGTTTAGTTGAAGGAAATTGTTAGAAAACCAGTGATTTAGCTCGTTGAGACAGTCGGTGAGGATGGAGGGTGGGTGGGTGGAGTTTGGTTTTGATGACAAGTAGAGCTGCGTGTCATCAGCATAGCAGTGGAAATGGATGCCGTGTTTGCGGAAGATGTGGCCTAGAGGAAGGAGGTAAATGATGAAGAGGAGGGGTCCGAGGACAGAGCCTTGGGGGACACCCGTGGAGACAGGGGAAGACTGGGAACGGAAGGATTTAAGCTGAATGAATTGAGTGCGGTCAGAGAGATAGGAGGTGAACCAGTCTAACGGGGTACCTGAGATGCCAATGGAGGTTAGTCTGTTGAGGAGGATAGAATGACAGATGGTGTCGAAGGCAGAACTTAGATCAAGAAGAATGAGGATGGACAGAAGACCAGAGTCAGCAGCAAGAAGAAGGTCGTTAGTGATTTTTACTAGGGCTGTTTCGGTGCTATGGTGGGGGCGAAATCCAGATTGAAACTCTTCATAAATGTTGTTGTTGGACAGGTGAGAGTGAAGTTGACTAGCAACAGTTTTTTCAAGGATCTTGGAGATGAAGGGCAGATTGGAGATCGGACGAAGATTACTGAAGTTGGTGAAGTCAAGACCTGGTTTCTTGATGATGGGGGTGATGGCAGCAGATTTGAAGGCTGTGGGAACAGTGCCAGAGGTTAGGGAGGAGTGGATGATATTAGTGATGATAGGGAGCAGAGACGGGAGACAGGATTTAACAAGAACTGTGGGGAATGGGTCAAGTTGACAGGATGAGGACTTGGACTTGCTGATAATGTCTGCAATGTTATCAGCAGGGGGGAGGGAGAAGACAGAGAAAGGGAGGGAGGGAGGGGGGAGTTCAACAAGGATGCTGGGGGCAGTATTTGGTCCAAGGTGTTTATGAATTGAAATAATCTTTTCATTGAAATATGACATAATGGAGTTGCAAAATTCTGTGGAAACCATGTGAGAGGGCAGGGAGTTAGGAGATGAGACAGAACGGTGAAGGAGAGAGAACAATGTTTTTGAATTACCAACATTAGAACTGATGATGTCTGAGAAGTAGCTGGATTTGGCTTGAGAAATACTGTTCTTGTAATGGATGAGGTGGTTTGCATAAAGTTCCTTGTGAATTGTGAGACCGGATTTTTTATAAAGACGCTCTAGCCGCCGACCTTTTGTTTTCAGGGAGCGGAGTGCTGGAGTGAACCAGGGTGCAGAGTTGGAGAAGGAAACAGTCCGGGTTTTCAGGGGAGCAACAGAGTTAAGGATGTTGGTTAGGCTGGTGTTGTATAATGTGACAAGATCATCTGGGTTGGAGGAGCTGAAGGTGGAGAGGGTATCATTAATATGAGATAAGAGAGTGTCATGGTTGATATTCTTGATATTACGGAAGGAAAGAGTGCGTTGAGGTTTATCTGAGGAAAATTTAAGATTAACAGTGAATGAAATCATCAGGTGATCAGTAAATGGAAGTTCATCAGAAGAACAGTTAAGAGAAGAAAGTCCAGAGCAGCAGAGTAAGTCCAGGGTGTGGCCCATCTTGTGTGTTGGGAAGTCGATGAATTGTTGAAAGCCACAGCTATCCAGGCAGGATGTGAAGTCTCTGGTGAGGGGGTTGTTCAAATCTTCAAAATGAATGTTGAAATCCTCCAGCAGGAGAACATTGGGTGAAAGAGCTGTTAAATGAGCAAAGTCATTCATGAATGAGCTATTCACTTTTGGAGGGCGGTAGATTGTAGCAACAACAGTTGGAGTGGGGCCATTCAGCATGCAAACACTGCACTCAAAGGAGGAGGAGGGAGGGGGGTGAACCGGAGTGACCTTCCAGTTCTCGCGGTGAATCATCGCGAGACCTCCGCCTCTGCCTGAGGCCCTGGCCTTTGCGGTGTAAACAAACCCCGGTGGTGTGGACTCGTTCAGATGAAAAAAGTCATTTTGTTGTTGCCACGTTTCTGTTAAGCAGATGAAATCCAGTTTTCGGTCAGATATTAGATCATGAACAAGCTGACCTTTGCTCGTGAGGGAGCGAACGTTCAGAAGTCCAAACTTCACGGAGGAGGCGGAGGTAGTGACCGGAGCGTTAGCCGACCTTGTGCAATTAGAGTGGCACAATCAAAATACAGTGATACAGTGATTCCCAATCAAAATACAAAATACAGCGACCAAGGCAAGTTATGGGCTAACATGGTTATGAGTGTTCAAAAGTCTGACAGCAGAGGGGAAGAAACTGTTTTTATGGCGGGAGGTTCTGGTCCCAATTGACCGAAGCCTCCTGCCTGAGGGGAGTCGTTCGAACAGACCGTATGAACATAATCATAAAATGAAATAATAAAAGTGTAATACTGTCCTGTTTTTTTGCATAGTAGTATGAAAAAGTATAACAAGTATATCTATAAAATAAACTGAAGGTTCTAGCATTGACATTTGTGTAAGAATTATGAG
>JBBPBX010011018.1:42255-56803 GCA_038048925.1 Garcialebias charrua | reverse complement strand
AAAGAGCAGTTATTGTGTGTGGCAGAACACTTTAAAGTTACTGTAGATAAACGCACTAGGAGGGAGGCAATATAAAATGAATTGGTCGCAGAGTTAGCTCGTATCTGAGTTTTTCCTTCTGAAATGGTTTCAGAAAGTCCTGTGGAATCTCCATCCTCTCATGGTGTAGATAAGGAGGTACGTTTGAAAGAGCTTGAGCTAGAAGCTAGAAAAGCAGAGCTTCAGAATGAAACTATTAGACGGAAAAATGCAGCTGATGCTGAAGCAAAGAAAGAAGCTCCGGAAGCTGCGGTGAGGGCCGCTGAGCTGGCGCAACAGATAGCTTTAAGGGAGAAAGAAGTTTTATTTGAGCATGAGCAAAGAAAATTAGAGATGAAAGCACGAAAAATAGAGTTGGATGCTCAAATCCGCCTGAAGGAGCTAGAACAAGGAAAGACTCCGTCTCCACCGGTTGCTCCTATAGTTTTGATGTGAGTAACAATCTATCATTTGTACCTTCATTCAATGAGAGTGACATAGACAAAAAAAATTGTCCTGTTTGAGAAAAATGCATACACTTTTAAGTGGCCTGAACATGCCTGGCCGTTACTGTTACAGTGTAAACTAACCGGAAAAGCTTAGGATGCTTATGCATCTCTTTCGATAGCTGATAGTAGTGATTATGTGAAAGTAAAAGAAGCTATCCTGCGGGTTTATGAGTTAGTTCCAGAAGCGTACAGACAAAAGTTCCGGAAGTTAAAGAAACTTGAGAGTCAGACTTACACTGAATTTATGAGAGAGAGAGAAATCCTCCTTAATCGATGGTGCGCGGCTAGTTCAGTGACTAGTTTTGAACAGTTTAAACACCTGATATTAATCGAAGATTTTAAGAAATGTTTACCAGACCGGGTAACCACTTATTTAAATGAACACAGAGTGTTGGAGGCTTCTAAAGCTGCTGTTTTAGTAGATGAGTATATGTTGACCCACAAACTCAGTTTTGAGCGTCCTGAATTTGACAAGTCACCTAACGCTGATAAATCTAAGACAGATGGTTTTGAGTCTCCTCGGTTTTTTAGACTCAGAGGTAACGGAATGTCGAGAGGACCCGCTACAGCTCACAAAGAGAGTGGTGCGTTTGCAGGACATAGAGAAAGTAGAGCATCATTTGGACGTGGAACAACTACAAAGGATAATGTTGTTGTTTTTTATTGTAGACAAGAAGGTCAAATTAGTACTCATTGCCCTAAGCTAAAACAAGATTCAAAACCAGTAGCTCTGAATGAAACCCTGAGCAAACAGTTGTCTTCCACTATAGGTTCTCCTGAAAATGATGAATTTCTACCGTTTGTTATGGATAGGTTCATTTCTGCTTCTAAATCTGGTGATAAGGTACCGATCAAAATACTATGTGATACAACTGCCTCTCAATCCTTGATATTAGAAGGTGTTCTACCCTCTGATGAACTTGAGATTATTAAAACACAGCTACCGATACGTGGTTTTAGTATGCAAGATTTTAATGTGCCTTTAGCTAGAATTGTAATTCACTCTGAATTATGTTCTGGTGAAGCTGTGGTTGGGCTTCAACCAAGTTTTCCCATTACAGGAATCTCCATGATCATGGAAAATGATTTAGCTGGAGGACGTGTGCTTGTTACTCCTGAGGTAACACCCGTCCCATTGCTGTGTACTCAACCAGATGAGCTTTCACGCACATTTCCTGATGTTTTCACATCATGTGCTATGACACGGGCAGCTTACAAGTGTCAACAAAAAGAAAAAAAGACTGATGTTGACGTTGACCTAAGTGATAGTTTTATTATGAGTACTGTATAGAAACAAGTTCCTGTAAAAACGGAAACATCTGTAGAGGAGTTGGATGAAACAAAATTGTCATTGTCTAGACAACAGCTGATTGATTTGTAGCAGAAGGATGAAACATTACAAACTTTGTTTGCTGATGATCTACCTGATGATCCTAAGCTACTAAATACGGGATACTTTTTAAAACAGGGAATGTTAATGCGTAAATGGATGCCTTTAAGTCAAAGTCAAAGTCAAAGTCAAAGTCAACTTTATTGTCAGATCTGCAATATGTACTGTACAGGACATACACAGGACCGAAATTGCGTTTCTCTCAGTCCCTCGGTGCAACAGTAAACATCTAAACATTGAAACACTGAAACATATAATAATAGACATAAGCATAAAATAGTAAAACTAACATTGTCCTGAGTTTTTTTTTTTTTTCATAGCGGTGCAAGAGCATGAAAATCCACACCAACTCTAAAACTAAAACATCAAACATTTAATGAACATAATACTGTCCTGAGTTTTTGCATACTAGCACAAAAAAAAGAGTATAAAAAGTATAACTAAAATAAACTAAAGGTTTCTAGCATTGACATTTGCAAAGTGGCAAAGCAGCGTATGAGTCAATGTACACAGTATATGTATGAGGTAGTAGTTGATGTTGTTATAGAGGCAAAAAGTGGCATATGCAGTAAGGCACATTGGGCATCCCTAAATAAGACCGTTCAGAGCACACTGTATATGTACCAGCAGTGGTGTAGATATTAGAGTAGTGTAAATAAATGTAAACAGTAGTAATTACATGTAAGCAGTAGTAATAAAAGTAAACAGTATTAATAAATGTAAACAGAGAATGTAAACAGTATTATGATTATAGGCAGTGATGTAATACAGACATTAGTGCAAGTATGAGAAGTAGTGCAAACTGTATGAGCACATGACCGAGAGTTTAGTGAAAAACTTTGTGTTGAGTGATAATGTGTGAGAAAGTTTTAGTGTTAAGGCAGTTCAAATGGGAGGGGGGGCAGAGCAGGCAGAGTGTTTAGCATTCTGACTGCCTGATGAACAGAGCTGTCTCTCAGTCTGCTGGTTCGAGCCTGGAGACTCCTCAGTCTCCTCCCTGATGGCAGTAGTCTGAAGCAGCTGTGTAGTGGGTGTGTGGGATCACCTGCCATGCGGTGGGCTTTCCGAGTGAGGCGTTTGCTGTGTAAGTCCTGCAGTGAGGGCAAGGAGGTGCCCACGATCTTCTCAGCTGCTCTCACAATGCGCTGGAGGCTCTTGCGGCAGGATGCAGTACATGCACCAAACCACACAGTGATGCAGCTGGTCAGGACACTTTCTATAACTTTAACTTTAACTTTAACTGTTTGTCCTGATGAGGAATGGCATCAGGTAATACAAATTGTACTTCCCACACCCTATCGTGCTGAAGTATTACGTCTAACACACAACAATCCACTAGCTGGCCATTTAGGGATCAGAAAAACATGTGACCGCATACTGCATCATTTCTTTTGGCCTGGATTGAAGAAAGATGTCATTCAGCATTGTCACTGTTGTCATGTTTGCCAAATAGCTGGAAAACCAAATCAGGTAATACCCCTAGCACCTCTGTATCCAATACCTGCTGTAGCAGAACCATTTGAACGGGTCATAGTTGATTGTGTTGGTCCATTACCTAGAACCAAAGCTGGGAATAAGTTTCTAATCACATGATGTGTACTTCTACTAGATTCCCTGAAGTATTTCCTGTACGTAAGATAACTACTCCAGTGGTGGTCAAATACTTACAAAATTCTTCTCACTATTTGGACTACCACGTCTAGTGCAAACTGATCGAGGCAGTAATTTTATGTCAAAAATATTTACACAAGTTTTAGAACAGTTGAACATTAAGCATTCCTATTCTACGGCTTATCATCCTGAGAGTCAAGGGGCTCTCGAACATTTTCATCAAGCCATGAAAACAATGTTACGCACGTACTGTTTAGAGTTTGAGAAAGACTGGGATGAAGGAATACATTTACATGTACAGTTGTCCAGGAGGGGGACAGCTGGGGTTAACAGTGAGGGACTGTTACCATTTCGCTTTTTTATTTTTAGTTGTACTTTTGACAGCATGAGTGTCGGTAGTCCTGTTTTCACTTTTTGTTTGTTTAAGGACTTTTGGTACGGTAGATTGTCGCTTGGGGAGACACGATGGCCCTGTACAGGGTTAGGTCTGCTTCTGTGGCATTTTATTATTTTTGGCCAAACTAACCTCTCCTCTATTTGTTTGAACTTTTTTCTTAATTTTCTTTTCCTTTGGGCGCTGAGCCAGAAGAAGACACTGGAAGAAGCCAAGGAGGACCTCGCCTGCTTGGAAGCACTTACTTTTAGTTTAGTAAAATTTTTGTTAAAACTTCTTCTGTGTCCAGTGTCCACTAAATATGTTTTGGCTGTTTCCAGTCGTAACACTGCAATATCATGTGGATATCGGGGGCAGTTCCCTTGGATTGGCAGACTGGGGTGGTGGTTCCCCTATTCAAAAAGGGGGACCGTAAGGTGTGTTCCAACTATGGGGGATCACACTCTTAAGCCTCCCTGGTTAGGTCTATTCAGGGGTTCTGGAGAGGAGGATCCGTCGAATAGTCGAACCTCGGATTCAGGAGGAGCAGTGTGGTTTTCGTCCTGGTCGTGGAACACTGGACCAGCTCTACACCTTCAGCAGGGTCCTAGAGGGTGCATGGGAGTTTGCCCAACCAGTTTACATGTGCTTTGTGGACTTGGAGAAGGCATTCGACCGCGTCCCTCGGGGGGTCTGTGGGGGGTACTCCGGGAGTATGGGGTACCAGGCCCTTTAATACGGGCTGTTAGGTCCCTGTACGACCGGTGTCAGAGCTTGGTCCGCATTGCCGGCAGTAAGTCAGGCTAGTTTCCAGTGAGAGTTGGACTCCGCCAAGGTTGCCCTTTGTCACCAATTCTGTTCATAACTTTTATGGACAGAATTTCTAGGCGCAGCCAAGGTGTTGAGAGGATCCGTTTTGGTGACCTTAGAATCACTTCTCTGTTTTTTGCAGATGATAGGGTCCTATTGGCTTCATCAGATCGTGATCTACAGCTTTCGCTGGAGCGGTTTGCAGCCGAGTGTGATACGGCCAGAATGAGGATCAGTTCCTCCAAATCCGAGGCCATGGTCTTGAGCCGGAAAAGGGTAGAATGCCATCTCCGGGTCGGGGAGGAGGTCCTGCCCCAAATAGAGGAATTTAAGTATCTCAGGGTCTTGTTCACGAATGAGGGAAAACTGGAGCGTGAGATCGATAGGCGGATAGGTGCAGTGTCCGCAGTGAAGCAGGCGATGTACCGGTCTGTCGTGGTGAAGAGAGAGCTGAGTCAAAAGGCAAAGCTCTCAATTTACCGATCGATCTACGTTCCCACCGTCATCTATGGTCATGAGCTTTGGGTTGTGACCGAAAGAACAAGATCTCGGATACAAGCGGCTGAAATGAGTTTTTTCCGCATGGTATCTGGACTCTCCCTTTTAGACAGGGTGAGAAGCTCGGTCTTCTGGGAGGGACTCAGAGTAGAGCCGCTGCTTCTCAACATCGAGAGGAGCCAGTTGAGGTGGCTCTGGCATCTGGTTAGGATGCCTCCTGGACACCTCCCAGGTGAGGTGTTCCGGGCAAGTCCCACCAGGAGGAGGCCCAGAGGAAGACCCAGGACACGCTGGAGGGACTATGTTTCTCGGCTGGCCTGGGTACGCCTTGGGATTCCCCCGGAGGAGCTGGCGCAAGTGGCTGGGGAGAGGGAAGCCTGGGCCTCCTTACTTAGGCTGCTACCCCCGTGACCCGACCCCGGATAAGCGGAAGAGAATGGATGATTGGATGGATGGTGTAGAAATCTACCGTGTATACAGGGGAGCCTGGGAAACCTGGAGGAAGAATAGTGTAAGAATGGCTTCAGGAAGGGCATTAAGAGGAGAGCAGAGGATTCCAGGTATGGTTCAGGGTTAAGGAGTTAGAAATACCGTAGTGAATAGAAGATGGTTAAGTGGTGAAATGGTGGAGGAGCAGATGATTATAGGTCAATGTACTTTGTAAGAGATCACATAGATTCAAGGTAAGAACTGGTCTTGGAAGCACAAGGAGGAAAAACAGATAATCCTGAACTTGGGGCTCAAGAGGAATGTTCTAGAAAACATGGAGGAGGAAACAAGGTAAATACAGTTAGTTCATGAATCACAAGGAGACGGACAGCAATACTGGTTGGTAACTAATGCTCCATCAGGGAAAGGAACACTTCCACAGCCTTTTATACTCCTGGAGCTCGACAGAGGAGAGGACCCACAGCTGCCGCTCGTTGGCACCGCCCGACTCAGGAACCTGCAGAGTAAAATGTTGGAATACTACAGAGCTCAATAGGTGCTTAATGTGTGCTCAAGGTTTGGTATACTGTAGAGATCTACAGAAAAAAATGTTCAGCTTGGTTGAATTTTGAATACATGATCCTCATTTTGCTATGGATGGTACATGAATGTATCACACAACCCTGATTGCATCCCTACATGTTTTAATGTGTACTGTGTCTGGTGTGTAGTCATCATGAAAATAACCTCTCTCTAAATTTCAGCAAAATGAAGGAGATGATAGTGGACTTCAGGAAACAGCATGGAGGCCAGCACCGCACCATTTTCATAAACAACACGGAGGTGGAGCAGGTCAGCAGCTTCATGTTCCTTGGCGTTCATATTACTGAGGATCTGCCTGGACATACATGCAAACACTGTGGTCAAGAAAGCCTGATACTCAACTTCAGAAGACTAAAGAAGTTTGGTACAAACACCAGCATCCTCACAAACTTATATCAGAGAGTCAGAGAGTCTTTATTGTCATTTGCACCGCATGTGGTACATGTGATGAAACGAGATTATGTACACAGGGTCCCAGTTACATCCAACAACAAAATGTAAGAGTAAAACAGTAATAACATCTAGGATATAATTAAGAAAAACATCAAGTGCACCATTGAAAGCATGCTGTTAGGCTGCATCACAGGATGGTATGGAAACTGCACCAGTCTGAGCCAGAAAGCACTACAGAGGGTGGTGCAAACAGCAGAGGACATCACTGGTAGCAGTCTCCACACCATCTAGGACAGGAGTGTCAAACTCACTTACAAAAGGAGGCCAAAATTAAACCTGTGTCAAACTAAGGGCCAGTTTCAGAATCTATGTTCATTATGGTAAATGGTAAATGGAGCTTATTTATATAGCGCTTTCTAGCCCCCTGTGAGGAGCCCCAAAGCGCTTTACAATACCAACCATCCACCCATTCATACACATTCATACACCGGTAGCGGCAGACTGCCATGCAAGGCGCCTTTCCAGTCCTACCGGGAGCAACTTGGGGTTAAGTGTCTTGCCCAGGGACACAACGACACATGGTGTGGGGAACCGGTATTCGAACCTCCAACCTTCCGATCGGGGGACGACTGCCATTACCACTACGCCACGGCCGCCCATTAACTTATATCAGATAACCAACATATTCTCTTGGTCACAGGTTCCTCAATAAGAGTTTGATTCATTGTTGTGCTTGTTGTGTTGTGCTTTCAACATGATAATCAAAGATTACTGAAAACATTTCAAGAGATAGAAGTATTTTACTTTCCACATATCTTCTTGGGGGCTAGATACGGTGTCACCGAGGGCCACATTTGGCACCAGGGCTTTGAGTTTGACACATATGATCTAGGACATCTACCACAGCAGATGTTTGCGTAAATCACGCAGCACCATTAAGAACCACACCCACCCAGCACAAGGCCTCTTCCATCTACTACCCTCAGGCAGACGATACAGGAGCCTCCCATCATGCACGAAAAGACTCAAACACAGTGATTATTCACAAGCTGTCACATTAACGAACTCTTGATAACAATGATGAAATTTTGACAATAACATTGCACCAAGCCACTAATACTGTACATTTATTGCTGATGCACTATGTGGCTGTACCATGCATGTATGTCATGTTGCATGCCATATATACCATATGTATGTCACATATACGTATATCGTGTATGTCACTACCTTACGATCATAATTCAATTAATCTCAATATCACTCACTACCTGTGCAATAACCTGCCACACAACCTGTGTAATATATGTTAGTTATGTACAATATGCATGCATTTAAGCTTATGTTACTACTCACTATAATATAGTCTACCATGTTGTTGTTTACTATATTTCTTTAGAACCTTGTAAATATTATATTTCTTTTTCACTTTTTGGTACTTTATTTTGTACCCATATTGCAGGCTTTAGTATTTCTTGTTTGTTTGTTTTTAGCTAGTCGTATCAGTTCTTCTCTTACTGAACATTTCATTGCACTATTGACCTTGTGTTAACCTGCATATGACAAATAAACAACATAGCCAGGTGGGTAGGGGAGAATAAAGAGGAAGAGAAAGAGACATAGAAGGAGGTGAGAGAAGATGCATTTAAGGCAATAATGTTAAATGTTAGGGCTGGGACTGTGAAGGAGTACAAATAAGACAAACTTAAGGGCTTTGTTTAAAGAATGAAAATTAAGGTGAAGTTTTGAGCTGTAATAACCAAGAAAAGAGAAGAGAATGTGGGTTGGACTTACAAATCAGGGTCATAAACACTATTCCAATGTAGACATTAAGTTTCTTAGTTTAGCGTATTTCTTAGTTTATATCTTAGATCCTTATTAACATTTCATTTTACAATTTATATTTTTGCTACTGAAGAATGTAACTGGGACCCTGTGTACACAATTTCCTTCCACCTCATGTACCACATGTTATGTGAATGATAATAAAACTAACTTGAACTTGAAATATTACTAATTCCACAACATTGTGTTGATCTTTAATCTTCATGTTTCTGATGGACATTTTTACTGTGACAATTTGTTAAAAATAAATGTAGCATTACAAATTAATTGTTTACATGAGCTAGTTATCTTCACATTGCAACTCAGGATTTACAATCTGATGTAACCTCCAAGATATTGTGTTTTTGTGTATGAGAACTTTTCTTTTAAAGAAAACACCCTTATCCTCAGCTAAAAAGCTTTTTGTTCACATCTACAGTGATTTCTGTAAATGCAGACACACTTAAAATCTTATGTGCCTTATCTTTTCATGGTTTCACCTTAATCATCAGCGCTATCTAACAATGGCCTCAAAGGTGACAATGGCGCATCATACTCCAGAATTGAATGTGCCAGAAATTTTGCAGCAACTTCTAAAACAGACCCTCGGGTTTAACTCCATTACCGTTTCGAGACGTACGTGTTTCTCCATTGGCAGCCTCTTGATTCCCCAGTCCAAACCACAGCGATGACTCATGGGTAAATAAGTTGAAAGAGGTGGAGCCTGGAGGGTGGTGGTGGAGGGGAGAGAGCAGACAGATTAAGTCACAGGAAACGGTTTGTGGCGGGGAATCAGAATAAGGCTGCGGGTGCTGGAAGCCTGAGCAGCTCTGCAGTCGCCTGGAATAACAAACAGAGACCGTCAGGGTGACGAGTGCAAACGGTGGTCTCTACTGTAAAAGTGTTTTATAATAGAGCCCTCTATGCAGATCTAGACCAGAAGATGAATTTCAGCTGAACTCTGGAGAGCTTTTCAGGGAGGCTTCCTGTGCATGTCTTCGAAGTACAGAAAACTCTGCTTCTTGAGAAGAAACACCACCTTTATTCCCATTTTTCAGGAAGTTTATGTTTATGTTTATTAAATTTGTTCTTTTTTTTTTTACAAAAGAAACACAATACAAGACAATCCCATAAATGATAATGTACAAAATATAAAAAAATGAAAGGTAGCAGAAAGAAGAATAAATCTTATTATATCTGCCCCTTTTTTCAAACAATCAGATTAAACAATAATAATCTTCCACCAACAGTACAAAATGACTAACTCTTTCTAATTTTCTAACTAATACAATACACAATACGTCATTTTATATATATTTTTTAACAAATTCATTTTGATCATTTTCTTAAATGTAAACATTGACTTGGCATTTTTAACTTCATTCTCCAAGCCATTCCATAATCTAATTCCCTGGATTGAGGTAGAACGTCCCTTCAAACTAGTTCTGAATTGTGGTTTTACAAATATCTCTGTCCCCTTAAGATTATAACAACTTTGTCTTTTAACAAAATGTATTTGGATATTTAAAGGTAATGCGTTATTCTGAGCCCTATACATAACTGATAAAATATTATATTCTACCAAATCATGGAACTTCAATAATTTCAGTTGATAAAATAATGTGCTTGATGGATGACGGTAATGTTTTATAGTGATAATTCTTACAGCTCTTTTCTGTAATACAAAAATAGGCTTTGTGATTGTTTTACATGCTTTTCCCCAAACATCAATACAATAGATTAAGTGTGGAACAATGATTGTGTTATATGTGATTTATAGTGTTAATGTTTGGGGGAAAGCGTGTAAATCAATCACAATGCCTATTTTTTATTTTGCAGAAAAAAATTGCAAGAATTATAACAAAAAAACATTACTGTCACCCATCTAGTGAATTATTTTATCAGATGAAGTTGCTGAAGTTCTATGATTTGGTGGATTATAACATTTTGTCACTTATGTATAGAGCTCATGAAAATACACTACCGTCAAATATCCAAATGTATTTTGTGAAGAGATCAAGTTGTTACAATCTCAAGGGGAAATATGTATTTGTAAAACCTCAGTTTAGAACTAGTTTGAAGGGAAGAACTACCTTAATTCAAGGAGTATGATTATGGAATGACAATGACAAATGTTAAGGAAGCCAAATCAATCATTGTATTTAAGAAACTGGTTAAAAACGAATTGTTAAACAAATATAAATGAATGTATTTTAATGAGTGATATATGTGAATTGAAAATTGACTGAGTTTATTTACTTATTTTGTTATTATAGAAGATATCGTTTGAATTGTTATTAGATAAATAAGGAGCAGATTTAATAAGATGTATTCTTCATCTGCTACCTTTCATTTTATTTTTTTATATATATATTTTCTATTATACATATGCTAATTATTGCATTTCATATTATAAAATGAATAAAACAAAACAAACAAACTAGAACAGGAACAGTTTTAACCTTATATCATTAGAAAGTAACTGTACATTTTTATATTTCCAGGTTTTAGTGACTTGAACGCTGCTGGCTCTACAACCGCTGCCCCCCAAGGTGACCCTGTGACGCCTGAAACGTCCGAGCAGCCCAGTAAGGAAGGTTTCCGTGCATCAAGCTCCGTGAGACACAGGAAGCGCCGTCGTGGCGGCAAAACCTCATGGGATCGTGCGAGTGGTCAGGGCAGCCTGGGTAAAGCCCTGGTCAGCTTTCTGAACTGGCAGCAGTCTGCGGAGGAGCGCCTCCTCTCCCTGGAGGAGGCGCAGCTGGAGCGGGAGTGGCAGGCCGAGGAGCGAAGGGGACAGCGGGAGGAGAGGAGGGCGGAACACGAGCGCCAGCATGAGCTCCAGATGTTCAGCATGCTCACGGGGGCCTTGTTGTCCGCCAGGCAGGGGGCTCCCACCACAGCACCAACAGATTCCCCCGTCTCACCCTCGGCTCATCTCTCCGCTTCTCAGACGGCCACCCCTCCCGTGTCATCTTCTTCACCACCGCTCCCAGAAGCTCCCGCAGCGCAGGTGATCTCCACAGAGGAGACAGCCAAGTCGCAGCCCACACCTGCCACGACGGCCTGCAAGATGTCCCAGAAACTTTTGGCCACGCTGAGAGGGGCAGAGATCCCGGGCCGAAGCGTGTACCTGTCCAACCGGGGCAACAGCATTCGACAGCATCGAGGCATTCTGCAGGAGGGCGCCAATCAGTACGCAATGAGCAAATACCACCGCACAGACAACCCTGATGTGAGTGAGCAACTCTGCATGGAGTGTCTGAAGGGAAAACAAAATGTAGATATGAATATTATTTAAACCAGATGTTTCCAACCCTGATTCCTGAGGAACACCTCCCAGATTGCTTTATTTAGTTCCTCTGCGCCAACACCTGATTTTAATAAATAGTTGATTAACTTCTTCTGCAGAACACTAGGAAGTAATTAAGCCACTGAATCAGTTGTGTTAAAGAAACAACTAAAACATACAGGATGGTGTTCCTCAAGGACCAGTGTTGGGAACCACTGATTTAAACTGTTGTTCTCTTTTTTTCCAGGGAATAATCAACTTGGGTACCAGTGAGAACAAACTATGCGACGACCTCCTTCATGCACGAGTAAGACAAACATGCACACATTAAAACCTTCTGAAATGTGAATACAAGGAAACGGCCTCCCTGTGCACAGAAACAAACTGGTTAGGGCCCACCACCCTCCAACTGTCTTACAGTTTCATAAACAGTAGGGGTGCGGATCTCTGAGTCTGGAGAATCGATTCGATTCCGATTTTTGGTGTCACGATTTGATTCAAAATCGATTTTTCGATTCAGAAACGATTTTTGATTCAGAAACGATTTTTCTATTAAAATGGTCATAAATTTAGTTTCAGTTTTGTAACTGACAAGCTGAAAAGAATAAACAACAATGTAAACAAATAGAACATTAATTTAAAACAATAATTTTAGGTTCTGTACTGTATCAAATTTTTTGCGTCATTTGATATTTATACTAAAAATAGGAACAAATTATCCAGGATTATTAGGTTAGCTTACTTGCCTGGACTTCTCTAAAACGATAAAAGAAAAAGAAAAATCTAGGAACAAATAATTCATCCATCCATCATCTTTACCCACTTCTTCCTTTAAGAGTCACGGGGGTCACTGGTGTCCATGTCCAGCCATCACTGAGCAAGAGGCGGGGGACACCTGGACAGGTCTCCAGTCCATCATAGACAAATAATTATATATAATATATATATATATATATATATATAAATAAAAAGTAAACAGACTTCAGCCTACCATAGTGCATTAACCTTTAACTCAAAATAAAATACAGACTTCAGTTTGTTTTTGTTTTTTTTACATATTGATTCATATTTAGTAAAAAAAATAATAATAATTGGGGCTTTTAGAATCGATTCTGATTCGTCAGGACTAAGAATCTAGATTCTTTAAAAAAAATTGATTTTTCCCTGCACCCCTAATAAACGAGTGCATTCTGGAGTTAAGACCCACAACAATGATGTTAGCTGTAAATATAAAGTTTCTTCAAAAATCAGCTGTTATTCTGCTCTAAATTTACAACTGCTCCATTTTCTGACAGCTGACCAAGCCTGACATGCTGCACGTTGAGCCTGCTTTGCTGCAGTATTCGGACTGGACAGGACACTCCTTGTAAGACGGGTTCATTTGCAATTTTGGTCAAAGTCTCAGTTTTCTTGAAGCATTTCTGACATTCTTCTGCCTCGCTGTCCTTCAGCCTCAGAGAGGAAGTTGCAAAGTTCCTGACTCGGTACTGCTGCTCCCCAAAGCCGCTGAAGGCAGACAATGTAAGTAAAGGATTCTGTCGTTACTGCCGGACTTTGACACTAGATAAAAGATTACGAGGATGAAAACCAAATCTCCTTTTTTCCTGACTTTAGCATTCCCAATGATAAATGAGGCCACTAACATCTGAAATCAAAACTTTAGGATAAACTTGTTCCAGTGATGGGCAGCTGCCTTGCTACAGTACTTCTGCATCTTTTTCTACTTTCCTTGCAGTAGGATTGGCTCCAGATTGTTTGGAAATGGTGTCTTAATTGTTCCCAGCTAGATAGGCAACAACAGTTTCATTAAAATCAGAACCATGTTGGCATAGTGTTAACAAACACCTGAATACTACAGTGAACCTGCCAGATGCTTTGCTTTAATTACTGAAGCTGACAGGTAATCAAATCAGTTTGATCAGCAGCAGCGCTGCTGCCTACTCTTAATTTCAGCCGAAGCAGTCAAGGTAGATTTATATATTTATTTACTGTTTAATCTTTCGAGTGTTTTTCTTCATTGTTGAGGTTTTATTAATCAAATTTGTGTGCCGGGTAAGGATTCAGTAATATTTGGGATATCCAGATATTAAATGTTAGTGTGGACTTACTTTATATTGGTACTAGCAGCTATAAAACTATTACACAATAGAGCAGACAGGCCATTGCACATTATCTATCTGCCACCCACCCACCCCCAATATCCTTAACTGAAAGGAAAACAACTGTCACATAAGTTGATTAAAACCTGCATTTTATCAATAAAACTTAAGGAAGTCTAAATTAAACACCTTCAACAAAAACATCTAAAATCTTTGCATTAAGATAGGCCAAAGAATTAGGGATGCACGATATTGGATTTTTAGCCGATATCGGATATGCCGATATGTTAAAACTTATTTGGCCGCTAGCCGATACCAATACCAATATTTTTGTTGTAGACCTACTTACAGAGACTACATAGCTTTCTCTGTTGTAGAATTCAAATACTGCACTATTCTGCATGGTCTTTGTCAATTTGGCCTGCTACCAAATGCAGGACAGAACTATATACTGTATAGACTCTAGATATGTATATAGACTATATACTCTATATACTGTATACACAGAACTAACCTGTATAAATAAAAGTTGAATGAAAGATGCCAAAAAGGGGCTGGAAATGATGTAACACTTCAACTTGGATTATGTTTAATGGCAATTTTATTCATGACATTTACTCTCTCTAACACAATGACAACACTTGAACAGTCATACAAAAACAGTGCTTATATATATACAGTACACAGTGTATATATATA
>JBBPBX010011018.1:0-28293 GCA_038048925.1 Garcialebias charrua | reverse complement strand
GGGGGGGCTGCTAAGAAAATAATAAATAAAAATAAAACACTGTCCTTCACATTCAGTCAGGATCTTGAAAGTTTCTTGTTAAAATGTACTTAATAAATGTAAAGATGATGCTGTTTTGTTACTATTTCTTGTGAATGTAAGCTACTTTGACTTTATTATAAATGGCACATAAACTCTGCAACACTGTAAAATACACTGTACTGTAATGCTGTTCTGATTCTTTTTATAAAAGAGGAACAAAATGAATACTTCCTTTTTTTAACTGACAATAAAGAAAAGTAAAACAGCACTGTGAATTTCTGTGATCATTTACTAATGAGCATTTTCCATATTGGTAGTTTTGAAATAAAACTACAAATCCAGTCAAATATTTAGACAAGTTACTTATTTATAAAAAAAAAATTCCCCTTTTAGATTGGATGAATGTTTCTGTTCAGCAATTTGATATTGAAGAATCATTTTTACAGTCGTCTGTTGACAATGGATGTTGTTTCTTCTGAGGGTCATGCAAAGTGCTATCATGAGGCTTCTTTTGTCAGAATGGACTTCTCTGCAGCAGAGATGCACAACTCCTGGTCTTTCTGTCCTTCTTTCTTCCTCATGAGGACAAGATTCACAAAAGTGTTTCATATTCAGGTGCACTTTAAGAAACTTGCAGCGATCTGAGAAATTTCACTTGATTGTAGCTGCATTGTGTTGCACTACCGATACAAAATATTCTTACAGCAGCCAAATGTAATTTTAAAGCAACGGTTCAAACAGCAAATAAATAAATAAATATCTTTAAAGTAAAGAAAATCAATACTAACTCGTGTCAAGGTGAACAAGGTGAACTTGTTTATTTAAAGCTTTTGCACAAGACACTGCTGGTAGTCTGTGAAGATAATGTAAAAAACAATATTCACTGCAAGTTTTGCTCATTTAAACAGGTCAAAACAGAAAGGAAACTTGCTTAACTATATATCCAGGCTTGTCACTTTTACATTCAGTAAAAGTAATCTGTTTAACTAAACTACCATATTTTTTGGACTATGAGGCACACCGGATTGTAAGACAATATCAATGAACGGGTCTGTTTTCATGCATAAGGCGCATCAAATTACAGGTAGTCCTCGACTTACGATGGAGTTCTGTTCCTACGCGGCGCCGTAAAGCAAATTTCGACGTAAGTTGGAACATACGTACATACTAAAAAAAACATGTACAGTTATCAAGCACTTAGCCTATCCTAACAGTTTTTAAAGACGAAGGAGCAAGTTGAATCGTCTCCTCCCTAGCAGGCTCCATCCACATAAATGGAGCTAGCTGGCTAACTAGCTTGCTGTACGGTGGCCTACCTCGGTCCGTCCGTCCATCCAATATTTGTTTACGACGTAAAACCGCCGTCAGCTCGGTCCAGAGCGTTTAATCTCCGCCTGTACTGTACTGGTTCTGCCATGAAGTTCTGTCCAGAGTGGGTCTTTCTGTGTTTTTCTGTTGTTTCTGCCGTCAAGCTACTGCTTCTGCCATCAAAACCGGAAGGAATTCAGCTTTCAAAATAAAAAAATTCAAAATAATAATATTTTTTATTTTATTTTATGGAGATGTGTGTCGTAACCCTGAAACCTCGTAACTCGAGGCCGTCGTAAGTCAAGGACTACCTGTATAAGGCGCATTGAGCAAAACAGATCAAAGTCAAACTTTATTCAACTCATTCACAATAACCACTTGAAATTGGTTCGAGGTCAGTAAGCACAAATGGAATTAATGCATGAGGCGCACCTGATTACTGTATAAGGCTCACTGTCGATTTTTGAGAAAATTAAAGGATTTTAAGTGTGCACTGCCTTATAGTCCGAAAAATACGATAAATCTCTATAAAATTTTAAACAAGTATCTGTCTTTAAATTCAAAACTTTACTCCAAACTGGGAACGGGGGAAAACAAGAGCTCATGTTTTCTGGCTGAACAAGACTCTCCACTGTTTGCACAGTTGCCCACCAGGACTTGCATCTGTGCAGAAGATTTTTTTAATGTTTGCCAGCCACCCTTACATCTGTTTCCTTTCTGAAACACTTACGCACACGAGGCATTCAGATCCCAGATCGGCTGAGTATTTGGACCCCCCTGACAACAGCTTGACTCCAAATTCATTATTTACCTTTGTCTCACTCCTTCCCAGGAGGAAAGGAAGCACTCAGATGCTGACTGTTTATGTTTACATTCCCAACCTGCCAAAGTGCTGGTGAATTAAGTGGCTCTGGCTCTGTTAATTGGGCGTTAATCAGGTGTTGCTCTAATTAAAAGCCAGTTCCACCCTGTTGGGCCCTCATAATGAGTTTGTTATTAAATCCACAGAGGATTTTTGTCTCTTTTTCAATTTACCAATAGGGTAGTGCTTAATTGCAGTGTAAATGAGAGGAAAGTCCTTGAAGGTCATCGTGCATCAGCATGCAATCCGTGCAGAACATTGTTCTGCACAGGCTTTTATTCAAATCTCAAATTCATCTATTCCACTGAAACTTCTTGTGCAAAGCATCTCCGCTGTCATTTTGGCTCAGCTGAAAATTTCAAATGAAACATCTTTAAATTTTATTTGCCAAATTAAGAGCACGAATAGCACATTTTCCTTTGTGAGTAAAAGCACTTTTAAAATAGATTTTCTTTTCACCTTAAGTTGCTTTTACTACACTCACTGAACTGTCTGGGAGCTTGAAAACACAGTGTTTTAGGGCTGTCAGCGACTTGTAAACCAGCTCTCCCTTTTCCACTTTCCCACCATCTCATCTTACCTTTCTGGAAGAAAAAGACCAAAGATTGAGAATGCCTTCAGCGTAAGACAGGCCAAATCAATATGGAGATAGAAGGAAAGAGATTGTGAGACAGTTCAGGGTATGGGGAGAAGAATAACAAAAAAACATGAAAGATGAATGGTGGAAGATGTAACACAGAGATAGACAGGTGGTCTGACACAGAGAGAGAGTGTGAGTTGTTGAAGGGCATCTGCTGCAAAGACATCAATCAGATGGACAATGGCTGTCCATGTGGATAAAACAAAACAACCTGAGAGATTTAGATGATTATGAGATTATGCTGAACCGCCTCCAAACTATAAAAACCCTTTCTGTGCAGCATATGCTCTGTGGCCACATTCACTAAGATAAATAAAGCCACCAAAGTAGCAAAGTAAGGCATTCTTAATCTGATTTTCTGGGCTCCAACTTTGTACTTCAGAGTGGAAGAAAAGAAAAAAAAACTGAGACAAAGTATCCAAAACCTGTTGTTTTCTCTTTGACCAGTTGGTGGTGGTGGTGTAGCATCCATTGCTTTGCCACTTCCAAAGGCGTTTGCTGAAAATGGGAAGATGCAGCTAATATTTGATGAGTAATAAAATGCATTTATGCATAGTGTCTACATGTGTGTTTTTTTCATATGTGAGGTAGACAACATGTTATTGATGTTCTAAAGCAAATTTATAACGCCTTTGAGGCGAAAGGCGCTGAACTCCTTAATCACTCAACTTTCATGTGGCTTGATTTGGTAGCCTGTTGATGAATTATGAAATAAACAGCAAAACTCCATGCTTCTTGCTGTTTTATTTCTCCATGGTTTGCATAATTTATTTGCGTCATTTGTAACTTTCCTCGCAGGTTATTGCTGTTAGGTTCAAAGTGAAGACTCGGAAGAAATATATATAGAGAGAGAGAGCGAGAGAAGACAGCAGGGGGAGAAACAGACAAAAAGATCAGAGGAGGAGAGAACAAAGAGGGATTTGAGATGTCACAAAATACTTTTACCATGTCCCCTAATTCTGCACAATGTTGTGTCGCGTCACATTTTGATGAACTTTGTCTCTTCTTCAACACCAGGTCTTTGTAGATCTGAATGCTCTGATGAAGTCAAAATCAGAGTTTGACTACTGCTGTCTTATGACCTCTGGTACTCTATCATTAGTATAAGTGGACACTCTTTGAAAATGGAAAAGTCAGGAAATTTGATGTGTGCAGTCTTACAATCTTAGAGAGAGTGGGCGGAGAGGGGAGTGCATGGAGATGTGGGGGAGAGTACAGCCTTTGTCCTTCAGCCATTTTTCTTGCTGGGACTCTGTTCGGTTTGTCCGTTGAATCTGCAATGAGCCGTCGCTCTCTGTGAATGACATCCCACCCAAACCACTTCACTGATTGTTTGTTTTGCCCAACAAGATTTAGGTAAAGGGAGAAAAAAAAGCATTTCTTAGGGATGGGGCCGATCCGATCCAGTATCGGTATCGGTATCCGATACCAGCATAATTTAAGTATCGGATTTTCCGAACCTGCCGATATTTCCGATCCGGCTTCAAAGAGCACATGTGTTCCACCATATTCTGTGACTGGCGTCTTAACATTGTGTGAGTTAAACCCAATGAAGACACTCTGGGCCTCACAACAGAAAACACCCAAACTTTAATAGCACAAGAGGCAGGTCTATATCACAGACGTCCTTCTCACTCATGGTGAATAACAATGAAATGATAAAGAAATACTATTTCTTTATCATTTCATTGTTATTCATAAAACCCATGGGAGATCGTCTAAAGCAGATGGCAGGAGGTTTTGGACATTTAAGCAACCAATAGACAATTGTCACTTACCTGAGTGTGACTCGTATAACTCTTTGTACATGGCAGCAAATGCTAAGCTAACAAGCCAACCTCGGGAAAACGCCTGTCTTGTCGAAGCTCCAAAAATTCACGATTGAAACCCATGCCTTCGTATAAAAAGTTGTTTTTCTCTGCAAAAAGAAGCTGAGTTGTTAAAAGATTTTTTATTAAAAACTTTGTGTGAAAAATGCTATGCTAAAGAGCTCAAACCACACCGAGCGTCCGCCATTTTGAGAACCAAAAACAAGGAAGGAGACAGCCCATGTCACGTGAAGGGTCGTCCCTCCAATTTTTCTTAAAGAGACACACTGCTCGCTTCCTCACTATCCATCCTTTGGTTCAAAGTACAGTCTTATACTGCCATCCGGTGGTCAAAAAAGGTACTACACTCAAAACAAATACATGTAAATCAACATTTCTTCTTAAATTTGACAATAATTACAAATTATTGTCAAATTTCAAACAATAGGATTGTTTATCACAACAATTTCTGACAATTAATCGTCCAGCAAAATTAGTTATCATGACCGGCCTAAGTAGGGGCCCACAAAGCATCAAAATTTCAGGCTAAAATGTGCCATTTTTAAACCACACCATGCTAATGAATACCCCCTTTTTTTGTTTATTTGGTCATGCACAGCAAGATGCAATGGTTTTTGTCTTACTGATTGTGTTTGAGTAAAAATGACTAAATAGTTAGTGACAGTAAACTACAGTAAAAGGTTATAGTTGTTTCCATAAGATCATGTCTGCGGATCCCATTTTGACACTGTATATATTCCGGTGCTGTCACAACCACTACTGTACAGGTGACACATTTCACCCACTCAACAATTTTCTGTACCCACGTTGTTTCGTTCAGGGTCGCAGGGAAATGTGGCCTTTCCCAGCAGTTGGCAGACCAAAGATGGAATACATACTGAACTGAAACACAAACCAACAGGCTCACCCTTCAGATTTAGAATCAACAGTTAACCTGACAGGCCACTGTGGGAGAAAGCTGGAGAATGTGGAACAAAGCCACTCATGCAAACGGAGAACATGCAAACTCCACGTAGAAAAGCTGCAGTCATGTGGGGTGACAGCACAAACCAGGCCACTCCCCATGCTGCTCATTAATGGTTTTATATTTAAACCTTCGTACGTCAACCATGTTTCCCTGACAGGAACCATGTCCGTAAGTGATGCTGTCTTGGACATCTCCGTCCAGACAATGAAGCTGTAGTTCCATTCTCATGCCTCTATTCACTTCCTGCCAACTCCTTTCTCTTATCTCTGTATGACCAAGGAAATTAAATTATAAATATAATCACTCTGCACTAGTTTCTTTAACAGCCCATTTCTACTTTGCATATTGAGTGTGCTTTGCTTTGCACACATTGTGTGAAGTTACTTATTAGCCTTTTTATGATAATGGGCTGTGCTCTACTTGGGGAGTGACAAACCTTTTCACAATGACAATAAATTAAAGCGAAGGGAGTGGAGGAAGAGGTGAACATTTTCAATAAAGAGAGACTTGGATACAGCCATCATGGGGGAAGAATTGGGCATGGATATTCTTAAAAGAGATTTATGATAATGAGCTGACAATAGACATCCAAGACCAAAAGGCTTCCTTTTCAGCCTGTAGCACATTCTGTACATTTCTCTATACAGTGTACTGGAAGTGCAAATCTCACACAGAGCTGAAAAAGTTATTATTTTTATTTTTATGCACAGCAATGATTCAGCATTAAGGGTTGGTTCGTTAAATCCTGTTGGACTTTTTAGTTGAAATAAACAAATCTTTCTTACTTAAAGTTTTCCATGAATTTTTGTATAATCATATGACACAAACCAATAACAACGACAGTCAACTAATGGTATGTTTATGTTTAATGTATTTATGTAGAATTAGTAGAGTAATTAGTATAATTACTCCAAAGTGAAGTGAAGTGAAAAGTGAAGTGGAGGGATTTTGTGCAATTAAAAAACACCTTCACATAGTGGGTCAACCAGTTCGGTGGTGCTCAGGCGGGTTCTGGAGTCCGCCGTCCGCGCCTTCTCCCCCCCCGCCGACTCATTTGAGGCAGCCATGGCCAAAGTGGTTCAAAACATCAAGGCTCATGCTCTGTAATTACTATTACCCGGTATTATTGAGCATGAACCTTGACACTTACACTTTTACTTGCAAAAAAGCCCAAAATGGTGACAACAGAATGACAACTTTGTTGCATTCTTATGCCGGGTACCGACCAAACGCGTTTCGGCCAGCGGAAGCGGCCAGTTTACATTGAAAGTCTATGTGGAGACGCGTCGAGGCGTGGCGAATCGTGAAGCAGCGCGTTTTGAGTGTTTGAAGCGGCGCAGCAGCTCGCAGCATTTCATTTCCATGCACGCGACGCAGCCGAAGCGTCAAGCAGCGTCGAGCCGCCAAAGTTCGCCTGGTTGACCTTTGGCTGCTCGACGCTGCTCGACGCGTCGCAGCAACCAATCGGGAGAGACTCTGCTATGTGATGACGCAACGACAACGGGACTTTTTTTGGACTTTTTAAACTTACCCCATCGAGCCTCCATGAAGAAACCAGCCTCCAGTAAAAAACTTGGCATTTTTACAGTTGCTGCTGTCCGCTCGAGCATACGATCACCCCAAACATAAAAACCAGTTTAACCTCAACAAAGGCTTTTGGAGCTGCAGTTCGGCTCGTAGAAAACCCACTCAAGTAGTAACGAGGCTCACGTGCAGCTGATTTTATCTGCCCGGTGTGCATGAAACAAACAACCCGACTGGAAAAGGAGCCAGACCCCCCTCCTCAGTGCGCGTCATCAGACGCGTCTTCAGTGCTCAGTGTGAAAAGTGACAAGCGGCCAAAAGGGGACGGCAGGAGCGCTTTGACGCGTTTGGTCGGTACCCGGCTTTAGGGTTACACGTTGAATGTGCTTATGGTTTGTTCAGTTGTTGTCATTGCTTCTTGGCACTAGAGGGCACTGCAGTGACACAATAGTGTGACATAGACTGTAGATAAAAAATAACAAAGATAAATCAAAGTTCAAGCTCAATAATCCAGGTAAAGAAATCCAGCAATGTTCAGTCAGGTCATCTGGACAGTTCTTCCATCTTATCACCAGCAAACTGGTTGGTCCACTGTAGGAGTGTACTGCTTGGTGACTTTCAGATTGATGGAGGGAGAAACATCTCAACACAAAAAAGGAACTGTCCAGATGACCTGACTGAACATTGTCGAACAAAGATACAGGAACTATGGGGCAACGTCATACTCCGGGGCTATTTAACTGGCGGCCCGTGAGCCACTTCTGGCCCACGGGTGACTTCAGTCTGACCCACCAATGAATTCATTAAAAAATAAAATAAAACAACAATAATTTTTTGGTGTGGTTCTGGGTTTGGGTTCTGTTTGTCCCATTTATGATGCAATGCAACAAAGTAAACAAATTTAAAAGGTAACATTGTACAAAGTAGTACTTGGTTTATTTACATAATGAATTTAAATGCTGGATGTCCGGTCCCTGAGCGGCTGGCTCTCAGTAACTGTGGGCCCCTGAACAGTTTAGTTGAATAGCCCTGTCGTACTCTATAGTGGTGTCTGGTGTAATGGCACACTCCCTGTAATAAAGGTCTCATATAACTACAACCGCCACAACAAACTCAAGGTTCAAAAACCGCAAGCAGGTGCTTTGACATTTACAGCCAACAATTAGAAAAATTGGGCTTGGTAAACATCAGCATGTTTCCATGTATGTCAAACTATGCCCAAACGGAGCACTTCAGTTGCTTTATAAATGTTACAAAAACAGTGAGTAAATAAATGAGAAAGACAACATCATTCACTCATGTACTGCTGACAGATGAAGTACACAGCTCCTCCCTCCTCAGCTCCAAAAATTTCCATACACATAACTCCCTTTGACTAAATAAACTATCTCAAATGCTCTACATCTCCCTGTCTCTTCTACAGGTTTCTGACGAAAAAGAGGAGGGAAGCATGTGAATGATGTACTTCCCCCAGGAGCCAAAAGGCAAAGTTGGTAAAAAAGCAGAGAGGAGAATGGAAAGAATAAGATTTATATCAACATTTTTAAAGGAAAGCTATCACAGTTCTCCCTCACTTCTTTCCCTTTTCTGTCAGGAGTTTATGTGCTTATGCAGGGACCGTTGCTTCTACTGTCAGACCATCAAATACAAACCAGTATCAATACCACCAGATCTGTCTGGTCCCAAAGCTGCCACCAAGCAGGCTGATGGTCTGTTTATTGTGATCTTTATGTATTCGGTGCTAGTCAGTCCTCCCAAGTACAGGGAATACATGTTTGGTTCCTTCCTGAGGCAACTTTGTGTTGTACAATAGTGAAGAAACACTATGTGCCCTTGAGTTGGGCTCCACTGCTCAATTCTTTCTCAGTGTGGATCAAGCCACAGGCTACACTGAACCGAGACAGAACTCCAACCTATTCTTTTCAAACAGTTACTGTATATTTCTGTTTCTGTGCTCATACTGCCTGTAGCTATCCCCATCCTTTCCTTGGTAAGGTATATTTTAGCCTGGACTTGTAAACTAAATGGCTCCCTGTTGGATCATGTGAATAATTGCAACAACTGGGTAACCCTGATGCATGCTCAACTGGTTGATAAATTCTTCATCACCAAGACTGTGGCTTCAGAAGTCTTCTATTCTCCAACTGGACCGGCTGCCAAATGACAACAACCTTTGTGAACAGAACCCCCACCTATCCACAGAATCTGTAACAACCTTATCCTTCTTCTACTATCATCTGTGTGTGCAACACATCAGGTTTTATACCAAGGCCATTGAATCAGTCCAGAATCCGCATGTGCTGCTCTGACCATTGTTCTTTACTGGGTTCTTCAGTGATGGACATTTTGGATCATGCTTTTCTTCTCAGTGGCTGTAAGGGGAATAATGGTGGAAACACCGGTTAAATGATTAATCCACCGTTTCGTTTAAGAAGACTGTTAATCCACAGTTTTACCAATGAACTATGAAAGTTTTATTTTCATTATTGTCTAAACTGACATGTTTTAAATAGTTTTCATCATCATTAACCAAAATGTTAGATTTTAGTTCATGTCACAACAAAGTCAAGAGCCTATAAAGTTAAGCCTGATTTGATTGATGAGCTCATTGAGTAAAATGTGAAGCATGAGCAGACAATATGTGTTACGCAATATACGAGATATTTCTGATTACATAGAGAGAGAGAAAAAAACTGGACTTTAGAACAAGAATATAGTTCCCTTTCAGTCATGTCCCTCGGTGCAACATATGCTATGGGAATTGCGCCCCCGCGCGATTACCTGAAGGAATACATTCACGCCTTTATGGCAGGGGCGTCAGCGTTGCGCCAGAGGTCCCGCCCTCTGGGTACTTAAGCTGCTGACGCCCATCCAACTTTTTCTTTTTGCCCTTCACCTCGCTTAAACCTGAACTACCTCTCTTCGCGGGACTTCTCTGTTGCTTCATCGCTGAACCAGAAGTGAGCTTGCTCCCTACACAGAGCATACAGAGAATTATTCCTATGTACTGCTGGGCTAGCGAAAGCTAGCACGGCACTTTTCCCCTTAACCCCGAAGTTTTTTCTTCTCCTCTCTCCGCAGACTGCTTCACTCGACGGCGCTAACTGCGCAACAACCGCTACACTCGCTAACTCGTAGCGGGCTAGCCAGCAAAAGCGACGCGACGGAGGAGACGTCTCAAAATAAAAGAAAAAGGATTTTGGAAGGGCTCGCTCGTCTTATCTCGGACATGCCTCCGGAGAAAGGAAAGCGAAAGACAAGAATTCCAAGGAAAACCATTAGGACGGTGAGCCCAACCTCACGCGCCTGCCCCAGCGGATGCGGTTTCTCCCTCTCAGCGACGGACACCCACGAGGCCTGTCCCGTCTGCTTGGGGATGTTGCACGAAAAAATGGCGCTGGATGTGCCCGACTCTTGCCCACACTGCAGCCAGATGCTGGAGGCGGTGAGTAGGCACCGGGCGGACTTTGTTGCCAAGGCCATGGGTGCCGCTGCGGCACCAGCGGACCCGGATACCACTGAGCCCCTCACTCCTACGCCGGAGCTTGAGAACATGGCTCTGGATGACAGCACACGAGTCGAATGGGGCAACAGCCCTGATGTGCTGGCTCCCATGGTGGACTTAACAGTCGAATTCGACACTCGAGGCATGATGAACGAGGACGAGATCTTGATTTCAGCCTCAGGGGAATTCTCTGCGGACGACGCCGACGTGGGATACGGGGAACAGGGAGAAGACCTCTCCCGCACCCCCGGTACCTGTGCTCCCGGAGACTGACTTTTCCATCCCTGCTCTGTTTGATTTGTGTCACAGAGCAGCGGACGCGCTGCAGATCCCATGGCCAGAACCTCCGCCTCGTCAACAGGTCATGAGGTTGGCAGGAAACTATTTTTACTCAAAGCAGCAGGCCGCCACGAGGCAAAGGATGCCCGTGTTCCCGGACTTCCTCACAGAGCTGACTCGCACCTGGTCTCAGCCCAGAGCTCCCATGCTGTTACCACTTTCACAGTTTCATCGATGGATGAAGTGGGAATAGCCAACATGTCTCAAATTGAGGACACACTGGCATCTCACCTGGCTCCCAAGTCATCCGGGACAAAACCAACTCTCCCCAGCAAAGCTCGTCAAGCTTCTGCTTCTCTGCTCGAGAAATGCTACAGAGCTCAGGGACTCGCGGCACGCGCGATGAACGCATCCACGTTGATGCAAGCTTACCTGGCTGAAAAATTACAGGAGCTCAAGGTAACGACGGACAAACAAGCTGCTGCTGACGTGCTGGATGAAGCCCGCAGGGCAACAGACTTTGTGCTCCGCATGATGGGAACAACAGCTGTTGCTCAAGGCAGAGGCATGGCTGAGGTGGTCATCGCGATATGCCATCTGTGGATGACCCTAACCGACCTCCCAAAGGGACAAAAGGTGCCTTTTTTCCACCACTCGATAGAACCGATGGGATTATTTGGAAAGCTCTGGATCGAATTCAGACCAAGCTGGACCAGAGGCGCAAACAGGCTGAAGCTCTCGGGTGGGCATTCCCAGGAGAACCTTCGCCCCCCCCCAGGGAGTCAGCTGGGGGCAGACCTGCGTAACCTCGACACCACTCAGCAACACGTGCCCCACCGCAAAAGCGACCGGGTACGAGGCCGAGCACCGGCAGAGACCACCGCCGGGTCCACCTCGGACCGAACATGCATGGAGCAAAAACAGGTTTGTCCCCCGCCAGGCGGTCAGACACAGGGCCTCCTCGGTGAACCGGGACACCAGACAAAAGCGTGCCTGATGAACCAGGTCCGCTTATTGACTTTACACGATCACCCGCCCACGTGGTATGGGAAATTATCTTCTCATGTCCGGACTTTATTTGTAGCACTGTACAAAAAGCTGGTAACTCTGTTTCATGTACAAATCATGTTTTTCCTGCTGTGAGTGACATAAAGTCAAATATGTTGTTACACGTAAGCACGGATAAAGCTCAAAAAACAGCCCCTCTCTGTTTTATTGACTCAAAAAAACAACAACAACAACAAACACAATAACTTCAGCAGAACGGGTCCCTCTGGCCTGCCAGCCGAAATAAAGGGAGGGGGCCATCTCCCCCCCTCCCTCACGGCTCACGGGGTGTTAGCCTAATCAATAGTACATAGTTCCCAGACACGCCCCCAGTATTGCGCAAACCGGTTTTCGCACCACATCTGAAGGCAGAGAAGGCAAAGATGGCGAACGAGCAGAGCAAATTATACGGACAAAAACACGAGCTACCACAGCTTCACCAAGGAACAATAGCAAAATGGCAGTGGTCGGAGTTAAATGAGTTTGAGAAAGAAATCATGGCAGACGAATCAGACAACTTGTCACAAAGTAGTTACTCCGATATCATTAATTATTTAATTATTACAAGGAGCGAGCGCACACCGGCTTCACAGCGCAGAGCTTCACAGCTTTAAATCCAAAAAAGATGTGTAAACTGTCTCAATCAGATCTAACCAGCTAAAAAAAGGTTTAACTAAAATAACACACAGCCAACAAACAGTCCAAGCTGAACACAGACCAGAACCAGCACTTTTGAGTCTTACCGTGTTGGAAGTTAGCATGTTGTTAGCATCTGGAGCGAGGCTCGCGGGAGCTCAGGTCGGACGGCGTGGATCCGTCGCGGCCGCGGGGGCACGTCCCATGGGACCGACGCGTCGCCCGCACGACTTGGCTCCCGTCCTCCTTCTCCAACTGGGACGGTCTCCCCGCCGGTCCTGGTGGACCGTGAGGAGGCCATTGTCGCGTTAGCGAGATGCTAAGCTAACAGCATGCAAGACGGTTTGCTAAATAATGAAAAAAAAAAAAACAGCTCTAACACACAGACAGTTGTACTCTAACATTGTTCTGACATAGTTTCACAAAATGATTTATGTAGAATATTTTGTTTACCGGCCAAAAGGACGACGTCTTCCAGAGCAGATCCGAGCCAGACTCAGAGAGAGAAGGGGCTGCAGTCCAGCTTCTCCGATGAGATAAATCCTTCACGTTTACTTTTTTTTTGATTAAGTGAAACCTGCACGTTGCCCAAACGTCTACCCGACTGGAACACCCACTGACACAACACGAAGTAACCATTGCAATTAAATAGAAATCAACACAAAAAAAACGTGAAAAATGAACATCCATTAGACCGCGCTGTCCCCTGTTCTGACTTTCAAAATGAGGGTCCACCCGGAAGTAAGACGGATGTGACGTCACATGGGAACTATGTATAAGCCCCAGCAGGGTACCTCGGTTCTGTCGGTAACAGACAGGCACAGAGGCTCCTACAAGCAGGCTCCACACTCCTCACAGAGACAGGTGAGAGGGGTCACGTGCTCCAACCCCCGCTCTGTTGTAAACCACGGGGCGGACAATACACAAACCAAACAAACCCGTGACACGTCCGCGCCCCAGGGATGCGCGCCAACAGAATCTGATGACCCACCTTCCTGGACACCTATTCAACGGCTCCCAGTAAGGGACGGGGGGCCACGGCAGAAGCCCACAGGCTACCACCAGCTTCACACATTCACAAAGGCGGTTGTGATCAAACTGCAGTGTGCGTAAACAAACCGGGGCTGAATCAGATTCCTTTTCCTTTTAATCGAAGAGAACTGAGCTCTCCGTCACCAACCAATTTAAAGTCTGCCAAGCACAAAGGACCATCTCCACATTCTCACGCTAAAGCAGTCCCCTTATCATTGATGGGCGACACGCAATGCTCAAGCAGTGATCCTGTAGCACGTGACCGTGTTCACTGTACTGACTCAGTTCTGCTCTTAAACGATTTCCCCCCACCGGATAAAACTCAGATCCCCGGCAGTTTTTCTGGCTCCAACGCTCTGTTAAGGCCGGAGACCAGTAAACCAGACCCAACCAGGAAACAGGCTGGGGTCAGGAGATCTGCTCGTTTACAAAACTCGCAGCTCCTCCGTCCCATGACCCCTAACAAAAAGAGGAAAAACAGACATTCTGTTCCACTTTTGTCTAATAATGACAAGAGACTGCCTCTGCCCTCAAACACTCTCAATCAGAGTAGTATGGCAGCGCATCTGCAAAAAGGCCCTCTCCCTAATGTGGTTGACCTTCAGGGGACCACAGAATTTAGGGTGATTGGAGGAGAACTGGTTCCACCAACTGCTCCTCTTCAGGGACACACCACGTCACCAGAAGGAACAGTTTTGCCACTTAAGCTGGGAACTATGGAAAACTTCAGCTTGGTGGCAGAAAGGAACAAGCTGGTGTCATCAGGTCTGCCAGAAAATGTGGTAAACACCATCCAGAACGCACAAGCTACGTCAACAAAATCTCTTTACGCACAGAAATGGCGTATTTTTGAAGCTTGGTACACGGAAATAAATATTATTTCTTATTCATGTGACCTGGCTCAGCTCCTGACTTCTCTTCAGGACTTACTGGAAAAAGGTTGTTCTTTCTCAACAATTAAGGTGTTTCTATCAGCAATTTTGGCCTGTCACGAAGGCTAGGGAAGCAGGACGCCTGGCGCGCATCCACTCATAATAATATTTATGAAGGGCGTGCTAAGAAAGAGACCACCTAGCAGGATCCTGACCCCTGGATGGGATCTTAGTCTGGTCTTGGGGGCTCTCTGTGACCTCCCATTTGAACCACTGAGCAATATTAAGATAGATTTATTATCTTATAAGACCTCTCTACTCCTAGCCCTTTGCTCGGCGAAATGTGTGGGTGACCTCCATGCCTTGTCGGTACATCCAACGTGTACCAGATTCGTCCCTGATGGGTCAAAGGTCACCTTAAGGCCTAATCCCGCATATATCCCCAAGGTCTTGACTTTAAACCCTAGAAGTCTGGACTTTGATCTCTCTTCTTTTACACCTGCTCCTGTCCTCATTCTGTAACAGGAAAGGCTGAAGGCTCTCTGCCCCGTGAGAGCTTTAAGCACTTACATGCAGAGAACAGCCGAATGGAGAAAAACAAATCAACTGTTTGTGTGCTTTGCAGCACCTGCTACCGGAAAGGCCCTATCAAAGAAGCACCTCTCACACTGGTTGACTGAGGCCGTAAAAAGGGCGTACAGTAGCAAAGGTCAACAGGTGCCCTCTGGAGTGCATGCTCACTCTACTCGGGGCTTGGTCACCTTGTGGTCACTGTTCAAGTATGTACCAGTTGCAGACATTTGTGCTGCAGTGAACTGGAGCTCAATAAACATGTTTGCAAAGCATTACAGTTTGGAAGTTACTGCGTGTGATGTCACTCAGGCTGCCCTTTCTAACACACAGTAGAAAGTAGCCTTGAGATGCCTGCTGAACAAGGGCAGACGTTCACACTAGCATGCATTTTACTGAGCATTTCAAGGGCGTGAATGAATTACGTTCCCATAGCATATGTTGCACCGAGAGACATGACTGAAAGGGAACTGAAAGTTATGCACCATAACTCATGTTCCCTGAAGGAAGGGAACGAGGTGCAACATATCTGGCCCTTTCAATGCTGAAAGCTCGGTGAAGTGCATCTAGGAGAAAGTTGGATGGGCGTCAGCGGCTTAAGTACCCAGAGGGCGGGGCCTCTGGCCCAACGCTGACTCCCTATCCGTAAAGGCGTGAATATATTCCTTCAGGTAATCGCGCGGGGGCGCAATTCCCATAGCATATGTTGCACCTCGTTCCCTTCCTTCAGGGAACATGAGTTATGGTGCATAACTTTCAGTTTTATTTCATTGAAGACTTCTACATGTGTCAAAGGCTATAGACCACTTTAATTTACAAAAAAAAAAAACAACAACCACCCAGCAACATAGAATTAAAAACCTAGAATTACATAATGTTTTCCAAAAGTTTGTAGATGCAAACTAACTACTGTACTTATGGCAATTTAAACGATTTGCCAGGAACAATTTTCTTTAAGGATGATGAAAGTTTGAAATCTTGAGTTTGCATTTGCTTAATGCATATCCCTCAGCTGACAGACCTTCTGTGTAAACCAGCTCCAGACAGTTTGAAAAAAATTGAACTAATGCATGATTATACACAAGCCAAACTCTCTGAGAGGATATATGTCTCTGAAGGAGCCCTGGTATCAGGATGACTGCTTTTTAATCAGGAAAATCTACATTTAATTAACACAGAATTAAAGAGCATTGTTATTTTGATTAAATACACTGGTCTTGATTCACCAATTCTTCTCTGGTGCCTCTGAATAAGGCTTAGGATTTAATCTCTTCAGTTTATTGTGAGTGGATCGACATTCATCTGGGTTGTCTGCTCAGATGCAGGTCTAACTTTACAGAGGGCCGCACCACACCACAATGCTGCAGTAAAGTACTATGCAGTCTCAGCTCGTTAAAAGCCCTTTGGAAAACTTTTCTAGACTTGTATAAACCTCCTTCACCTTAAAAATTAATGCAAAGGACACTCAGTATAAATGTAAGTTGTTTTTCACATTAACTCACCAACAGATGACCTGAGCTGGACCAAAATCAAAATAATCGACGTGCTGCATGGAAAGTTATGCAAAAAAAACAAAAACTGGAATGAACTAGTGTGGTCAAACTGTAATAGCCAACAAGATGTTTGGAATTTTTAAATATTTTTATGTAACTGCTGTCAGCGTATTATGCAAGATGTTGTTTGTAGGCTTTGTCAGAGAGTCAGTCAGAGTCAGAGTACTGTACCTTTATTGACATTGCACAAGTTTGCACCAGTACAGCATGAATATGTACGCACAGTCATCCTGAAGGGGACTACGTGTGTGAAGCTGCTGCTATCAGGACACCATATGAGACATAAAAAAAAGATATATCACATTTTGTCTTTCAGCGCGGCCTCTCTCATCTGTATCGAGATGAAAGTTACAGGTATGAAAACAAGGAAAGAACCATGAGGGTAGTAGCATTGGTATTACAAAAAAGATATATCACATTTTGTCTTTCAGGACACCATATGAGATATCAAAAAACTCTACCAGCAAGCACAGTTAGACAAATCACATTTGCATTTGAGGGCGAAGCAGTGAGATAAGTCCATGAGCTCCATTCAGATTAGCCAGAGTTCTGATGATGACGATCAGCCAGCCTTATCTGACTCAGAGGACACAGAAAAGTTCTCCGGGGAGGGAGGGGGGGGTTGCGACAGAAGCTTCATTTCTTCAGTTGCTTCAACTCCGGAGATTTTGTAGTCAGCCTGTCCAGGTTGCTCAGGGAGTCTGATTAGATTAGCATGATTTATCTTTAGGGCAGGCTCACAGTGTTCTTTCTGTGGCCTTGAGTCCAGGTGGCTGTCTGGAATCCAATACACTCCAAATTATGGGAAACTTTTCACCGACCCGAACTATGAATCATCCCCCAGATGTGACCCTCCTGGCTGCATACGAGTCCCAAACCTTACCGGTGGTCTGCGGTCCTCTGCCGCCTCCACTTTGCGGTTCAGCTCATAAAGCAGCTGATTCGTGGATGTCACAGCTCGGATCACAGACTCGGTCTGAGAAGGAAGCTTAGTCAGCGCGTTGATCGCCTCAGAAGTCTTCCTGATTTTCCGATAGAAGAGAACTCCACACAAGCCAAACAGCAGAGCATATCATAAATCCAATTATGAATATATCCTCCACATCTTCGACAGAAAGCACGTCCAGGCATAACATCTTCCATTCGCCCCAGGAATCCATGATATACCCAGCTGGATGCGATTGCAAAGGGCAAGCCGGTTCCCCAGGACCGGAACGCTTCGTAGTATTTTTTTTTAATCAATAGAGTTAACAGTCCACAAAACCAGATCCATCGAGAATTTGCGTTCGAGCGAGCACTGAAAAAAATAAAAACTGCAGACAAGACAAAGTGGTAAAGCAGGGAGAGGAAAACTCAGGAGGGAAAGAGGAAAGCTGCTGCTCCGTCCAGAGCCGGAAGTGACATTAGATGTAAAGTACGGTGGCCCTGAAGTGTAGTAAATGAACAACATTTGAAAAAATGGAATTACATTAAGCTAAAGCAGAAGTGGCCAGAATCACATTTTACAAAAATGGAATTACATAAAAAAACAAAAAAAAAAAAAAAACAAACATCGAAATTAAATTTGAGAGGAAAAAAACCCACAATAAAAACAACAAAAACACAATTAAAAACAACAAAAACACAACATTTGAAAAAGAAAAAAAAAACTGAATTATATTTGGACAAAACAGACTCACATTTGAAAAAACTGAATAACATTAAGCCAACCTAAGTGGTGTTTTTTATTTATTTTTATTTATTTACTTTATTAACATAATTTTTTTTTGTCATTTACCATTTATTTATCCAGGTAGTCTCATTGAGCCACGATAACTCATTTTCAAGAGAGACCTGTTTTTTTTATTATTTTATTTAGGGAGCAGATGGTGGGGGGTAAGGGCCTTGCTCAGGGGCCCAGAGTGGGACGAATGAGGGTGGAGGCAGGTGCGGGTGTTTCAGCCTTTTCCACCCACATTTTTTGATGTTGTTTGTACCAGGGCTTGAACCGGCAATCTTCTGATCACAGGCCCACCTTCCCTAACCATCTAACCGCTGCACCACTACTCCCCATATAGTACAGTAGAACAACAAAACAATGTACAGTAAGAAGATATACATCTCTTGAAGGCTGTGGGGTCCATGAACCATTTGTTCAGTAAAAAAAAAAAAAAAAAAAATAGAGAATTAAAAAAAAAAAACCTTTCATTTTCATGAGGGATTAAAAAAACAATACAGCCATGCTTTTTGCATTTTTCACTTTATCCATCACATGATTTTTTGATGTGGGGCGTTCTGCTACAACTCCATCATAGATGATCCATGAACAAATGCAGCCAAGTCACACTGGGTCACACAAGACTCTGAGACAACATCACTCATCTGGCTGTCACTCTGTGAGTGAAAGCAAAATTAACCCGTTGTTACAGAAGCGAGGGAAGCTAATTAACCATTTCATATGGATAATCTGAACGTTGATTATGAATGAAATCTGAGAAAGAAAAGGATTTGAGATAAAGGAAGTAAGACAGTGAGTAGGAGAGACAGAAAAATGAATGAGAGGAGGGGGTACGGGGATTTGAGTAGTTGGGTAAGGGGTTTGTTCTGGCAGGAGGCTTTGATGAATAGGTCTGTGCTGAAATCTACCTCTTTGAGTATTAATCTACAAAATCCTGTCTCTGGATGAGGAACGGAAGAATTGGACAGACTAGCTCCGAATTGTCTGCGAGGCGCAGAAGAAGATGTCGAACGTGCTTTGAAACCGCAATTAAAAATTTGCATACTAAATGTCTAATATATTGCAAGACGCATGGGGAAAATACAAAAGCGAAATGCCCCCTTTACCCTGAATGTAATCACAAAGATTCCCACATTCTTCATGACATTTTGAAATACCATGGTGCAATTTTGGTTGGTCTATTCAAATGTGGGCATTGCTGACATTTTATTCCTTCTGAAGGAGATACCAGTGCAGCTGAGGAATTCATTCATTGTCTATTTCTGCTATTGACACATTTTCATAAGCTGCCGTGTGACTTGAGCTGCCTGAGGACTTTTTTGGGCTTATATAGTTCTGCCTGGGAGGCTTGATCTCTTTCCCCCTTTCCTTGTCACAGCTGCAATCAGCCTAAGTCCCTTTGTGTTCTCTGTTCTGATCTAAGCCTGTTATCCTGTGCAACTCCTTTTCAAATGATCACTACTCTTCTGTGTCTTTCACAACCATTTTGCTCCTTTGTTCTATTTGTTGTCCGTCTCCTTGTTTTACTCTCACACATATCTGGAAGCGGCATCTATGAAGTTTCTTTCTTAAGGGTGGATTATTGGGAGGACTTTATATTTATTTGATCCTTATCTTTGTCGTATGCAGTGGTGTAGTCTACATTTTTGTACTAGGTACACTGTGCTTAGAAACCAATGTACACAGGTTAGTACAATGTAATCAGCATATTAATTTTGATTTTTAAGCATATTGAACATTTCAAAATATATCTGATGATTTTATTTGATAAATATACAACAAACTTTACAACAGTTGGCTTTGTATTAAAAACATGTCATATAATTTATAAAACACTGACCTGAGCCCATGTCATGTATCATTGCTGATGATACATGACATGGGCTTGTGTCATTAGGAACTTTTAAGTGGGTATACTGAAATTCTCAAGCTTTTCTAGTGGGTATACTCTGTATACACATATCACGTGGACTACTGGTCGTAACCCACATTGGCACCAGCTCCTCAAAAGAGATATTCCATCCTCTTTATTCCACTTTTCTCCCTACTTCACTTCAGACTTTTCTCCAAACTTATACAGAACAGACCTAACATCACTCATCCACTTCCATACCCTTGCAAACACCTACTACTGCTGCACATTGCTCCCTGATATTTGTTGAAATTCATCATATCATCACAATAAACAAAAAAATACATACCAGAACATTCCTTTCAAGTGTGAGGCTTTCGTTCAGTGGTGCATTTCAAACTTTTGCATGTCCTCCTAAACTGCAGCTTGTCGTCCCCCGGGGTTTGCTTCCCACATTCATAACGCTCCGCTCCATGCCAGGTGGCTGTCTTCACAAGTCCTCTTCCTCATAAATCAGACTGCCTTTGAGTTGATCAATAACAAGTCAATTAGCAGGCGCAGAGAGATAAGGGTCTCTTGGGGTCACTGCTTGTTTGTCAGGCAGACATCTGCAGCTCTGTCTTTGTCTGCCATGGCGCTAGGTGCTTCGTTTATCTTGAAATCATGTGGCTACTTGGCCATCATAAATCTAACTATCAACTATAAATAGGCTTGGAACATCTTGCAACAATCCATCATTTGTTTGTTCTTGGATACATAATGAATCAGGCGCTGCGCTCCTCAGATCTCTTGGCTGAGTGTGACGGATTTGAATTCCCCTTAAAAACTGCACTTTCGAAACTGCTAACTTTGCTCAGTAATGCTTCCTGTGAATAGATGTGACTGCTGAAAAGACAGACAAACAAATAAAAACTGCCACTGCTGGCTAAGGTCACACTCTGCCATGTGCACCAAGTATATGCTGCAACGCCTGCCAGTATTCTTCCTGCTCTCTTGTTAGGCTGACAAGACTGGGAAAGACCCAACTGTTGTTCGGTGCCCACTGACTGTGTATCTAATGACTTGGATGGCAAATCCAAAGCAACAGTAACAGGCTCCTGTGGTGAATACACCACATTAATCCCCTGGATAATTAGAAACAAGAATGATCTTGGGCAAATACTCTGCAAACATGCTGAGAAGCCACATCAAATGATGCTGTACATCCCAAACTCGTTATGAATGGTGAGCAAAGAGGTGAATAAAACGTGTTACTGTGAGAATTGGACAAAACAACAGAAACAGATACACAGATTTTTTTAAACACAACATTTAAACATCTTTTATTTTTGACTATGAAGCTTACTGTATTTTCTGCCATACATGTTGCACTGCCCAATAAGTCGCATCAGTCCAAATATGTCTATTAAAGTGATGTTAAAAATGCTAAATCAATGTATACATTTAAGAAAAAGGTCAAAAAGGACTTGCTCAAAAACTATATATGATGTAACTTAGTGTGTTTGTGTATTACACTTATGTTGACTGATGATGTAGCTTAGTGTGTTGTGTATTACAGTTGGAAAAATTAAGTAGAATTATTCATTTTGTGATGTAGTTTGTGTATTACAGTTAGAAAAATTAAATATAATTATTCATGTTTGTGATGTAGTTTGTGTATAACAGTTAGAAAAATTAAGTTGAATTATTCATTTTCTGATGTAGTTTGTGTATTACAGTTAGAATGATGTAGTTTGTGTATTACAGTTAGAAAAATTAAGTAGAATTATTCATTTTGTGATGTAGTTTGTGTATTACAGCTAGATAAATTAAGTAGAATTATTCATTTTGTGATGTAGTTTGTGTATTACAGTTAGTAAAATTAAGTAGAATTATTCATTTTGTGATGTAGCTTGAAGGTTATCATTGGTTGAACAAACTGTGAAATAAGGGGCAGATATAATAAGATTTCATCTTCTTTCTGCTCCTTTCATTTTATCCTACTTGTATTCTTGTATCTGATGAAACTGTCTTGTATTGTTCTTACAAAATGAATGAATAAACATCAAAATCAAAGTGGAAAAATACATAAATACAGTATGTCACTTCGCTGTATACGTCGCATCTATTATGTGTCACAACTGACGTGTCACGTTTGTTTCACGTTATCTCTGACAACCCGGAAATGTGGGCCAAACCTGGAAATGTGGGCCGGTGTTGTGCCAAAAATCGATGTGCACGGAAGGACTTTAGCAAAAATTTTATAAGATTATCACTTAAAAACTGTTATTTGTTTGCTCGAAATTATAGTGTGTCTCAGTTTAACTTTTCCTTAATACCTGCAAATGCACTTTGACGGTCAAATCAGCTGCATTTCAAAAGCCGTTTCACAGCCGTGGGAACGCGCAGAGGGATGACTCGCTGCGCATTTCTTTGAAATTTAACAAGATGTAGATGAGCACCTAAAACAATTACCATAATTTTTGGCATATAAGTCGCAGTTTTTTACCTAATTTGCATGCCTTGCGACTTATATAGCGAAGCAACGTATTTATGGATATTTTTCCCATATTTTTAGACCAATTTTTGGTTGAGATATGACCGTTTCCATTCATTCTGACTGAAAAAAAATGGAGCAGTACCACTTTCGGCCGCTAGGAGCACTAAATGGCACTCTAGGTTTTTGACGACTACCGGTGTACTTGCATGTGTACGGGTATTTTAGAGCAAAAAAAAGTCCTGCTGGATGGACAGCATGTGTGCGTACATCATGCTGCAGTTTAAAGATAAAATTAAAGTGTTTAATTCCATTCCTGTCATCATCCTCAAGGTTTGACCTAAATGCTTCAGCCTCTGGACATTTCTGTGAACCGGAGCTTCAAAGCAGCTCTGCGCCGCCTTTAGGAGGAGTGGATGGTGGACGGAGAACACAGCTTCAAGGCTACAGGATGGATGCGCCACGCGACATTCCAGCAGGTCCTGGGATGGATGGCAAAAGCGCAAACCTCAGTCACTAAAGAATCCGTCGGGGTTCAGGAAGGCCGAGATTTTAGCTGGAGCTGACATGGAGGAGGAAGAGGAGACATTGCTCTGAGCTGCATCAACTACCGGTACCTCAGGAGTTGGCAGGACTCTTCGCCAGCGACACAGAGGATGAAGAATTCAACGGGTTTGAATAAAAATAAATAAATAAATAAATAAGTGTTTCATTAGCAAGGACCACACCACAAAACACAAGTTTAAGTTTTTTTATTGATGAAAAGATGAGGGATGAAGGGATGAGGGGTTGTAGGGATGAGGGAAGAAAGGGGATGTAGGAAAGATGATAGGAAGGGATGTGGGGATGAGGGGATGAATGAATGTAGGAGAGGATGGACGTAGGGATGAGTAGATGGAGGGAAGATGGAAGTAGGGATGATAGGAAGGGATGTAGGGATGGAGGGATGAGGGGATGAAGGGATGAATGAATGTAGGAGAGGATGAAAGTAGGGATGAGTAGATGAAGGGGATATGGAAGTAAGGATGATAGGAAGGGATGGAGGGATGAAGGGATGAATGAATGTAAAAGAGGACGGAAGTAGGGATGAGTAGATGAAGGGAATATGGAAGTAGGGATGAAGGGATGAAGGGATGAAGGGGAAAGGGAAGTAAAGATGAGGGGAAGAAGGGATGAGTGGAGCTGAAGGAGGTTGTCCGAGGAGAGTGCTGAAGGGCTTGGGATGAGAAGACTCTTGCGTGGGGTTTGGCCTTCGGGAACGTTTCACTTGTTTTCCTTCCCAAGCCCGACGATGAACCCCCCCCCGGACGGAAACCTGAGCAAGAGAAAGCAAAGCGTGGTTATGGACGAAGAGTAAACATGGAAGAAGGGAGAGCGGGGATTGGGGTTGACAAAACGTAACAAACTGAGATGAGATGAATGGGTGAACGAGGTATAAGTAGGTTGCGTGGGATAATTGGAGGCGTAATTTGGGCGTGGCCCTGCTCCCGAACCTAAGTTAACTTATTAACTCCATTTCTGTCATCATTATGGGCGGGTGAGCGTGTAGTAATTTTAAAGCCGCTTTATTTCGTCAGCTTCATTTTGCCATGTTTTAACTGTCAAAGTGCATTTATTAAGAAAAGTTCAACTGAGACACATGTTTACTATAATGTCAGCAAACAAATAAATGTTTTAAGTTCTAAGAAATGCACCGGCTCCTTGCGTGTGCACTCTTCGCAGCACCGAGGCAGCACAACAATTTTTTAAATTCAGCTGATTTGACCATTACGTGCATTTATTAAGGAAAAGTACAGCTGAGACACACCTTTACTATAATGTCAGCAAACAAATATTTTTAGGTGTTTATCTTGTTAAATTTTAAAGAAATGCAGCGTTTCCGCTCACTGCGTGTCCACGCTTTGCAGCACCGAGGCAGCGACACTACCGTATTTTTTAAATTCAGCTGATTTGACCAGTATGTGCATTTATTAAGGAAAAGTTCAGCTCAGACACACCTTTGCTATAATTTTCAGCAAACAAATAATTGTTTTTAAGTGTTAATCTAGTCATTCCGTGCACGCTTCTGTGGTCATTTGGCAGCCAATCTATTTTTGGCAAAATACCTGCTCAAATTTCCGGGTTGTCAGCGGTGACACGTAATACAGGTAACCCCCGACCTACGACCCCATCGACCTGCGAACCACGGGACTTACGAACATATCATATTTAATAAAAATATGAATTAAAAAAAAAAAAAAAAAAAAATTTTTTTTTTTTTTTTTGTGTTTAAATGTTCTTAATTTCATGTGTACATCACTTTGTTGCAGCTCTGGTTGTTTTAAAGGCTTTATAAATAATAATTATGATAAAAAAGATCATTTCTGATCATTTTTGAGCAATTTTTGAGCAATTTTGGGAAACAGGAAGTAGGTCTTCAGTTTACACGGTCACAAATTAATGTAGAACACCGGACGCTATTTAAGGTTCAGTCACTGGGGTCTCCGGTCACAAATTAATGTAGAACACCGGCGGACGCCATCTTAGGTTAGCTGCCGAGAGCTGGACGAAGACTGGTGACCAGGATGGCTTCATATGGATTAATTACTAGCTGGAAACGTCTCTGTGAACTTTGTGGATGTCTCAAGTAGCAGCGGATTTATCGCCGATCGTGCCAGGCCGCCGTGCGAACACCTCCGGCCGGCCTGGCTACACCTCCGGCCTGGCTAGCTCCAGAGCTAACACTGGAGCTAACACGGGAGCCGGCCTTTTGAACACTGGTGACCAGGATCGCATCATGTGGATTAATTACTAGCTGGAATAGCTCTGTGGACGTCTCAGGCTGGAGCAGCGGCTGGAGCAGCAGAAGCTGCAGATTGATCGCGCCGCCGCTCCAACACTAGCTCATGGCTTGGCTAGCAGAAGCTAGCCAGCTAGCTAACACAGGCCTGGAGCAGCTGCGGTGGCGCGCTGCTCGGCCCGACAACAATCAACGCATGGCAACCTAAGATGTCGGCTTTGACCATCTCAAAGTAAGAAAATATATTTTTATTTATTCTGTAAATGTGAATAGCAATGTTTAACATTACAGTACACTACTTTACATGCTTAAATGTGTGCGCGCGCTCCGTTAGCATGATAAATAAAGGTTGAATGAATGAATGAATGAATAATTTTTTTTTTAAATATAATTTTCACCCCCTACCTACGAACGGATCGAGCTGCGAACCGTTCTTAGGTCCCGATCTCGTTCGTAACACGGGGGTTCCCTGTATACGCAACACGTCAGCGGTGACGCCTAATAGATGCGACTTATACGGCGGTGCGACATATTTATGAATTTTTCCACTTTATTGGGCATAATTGGACTGATGCGACTTATACGGTGGTGCGACATGTACGGCGGAAAATACGTTTTTTGTTTGCTCGACATTATAGCAAAGTAACTTTTCCTATATGCCCTTCACTGGTCAAATTAGCTGCATTTTGCCAGGGTGCCACAGCAAAATTAAGCTTATTTGACGGTGGCTCCAGGCGAGATGGACGAAGGTGGCAGGCTGTGGCAAGCTGAATGTGTCATTGATAGCCATTTTTTACCTATTACATGACACAGCAACATGCCATACTACGAGAAAATGGTAGTGTTAAATATGGAAGAAGAAAAATCCACAAATACATCGCTTCAGGGTATACAAGATACAAGATACAAGATAGGTTTATTAACATTGCATCAATTTCCACCGATACAGCGTAAATGTGTAATTACAGTCATCCAGGAGAGAGTTGAGTGCAAAAAGCTGCTGCTTATCAAAACACATGACATGTTCATTAGCGCGGCCGCTCTCATCCGTCACCAGATGAAGGTCAAAGGTGGGAAAAATAGGGTAAGAAACCATGAGGGTTTTACAGCGTTGATATTAAAAAAAATGAATCACGTTTTGTCTGCAAGACACCGCATGATCCAGTAAAAACCATATCTTAAGCACATTTAGTTACAGTAACATATTGCATGTTGAGAGAGATGGGCCGAGGCAGGGAGGTTTCTGTCCATGACACATTCCGGGACTCCGTTAACGGTCATAGAAAAGTTCTCCGGGGGGGGGGGGGGGGTAAGCAGACAAGACAGAGACAGCTGTGTTTTCCACAGTAAGCAATTCAGGAGAATTTAGATATCCAGCTTGTCCAAGGCTGTTTCCAAGGGAGTCAGATAAGAATTCACAAAATATTTTCACATCAGGCAGACACTGTAATTTTTTTGCAGCCTTCAGTCTGTGAGGGCAATTCTGTCCAAATATCCAATTCGGGACTTTTTCCACTGATCCAGCTCCGACCTCAGATGTAAAACCACAGCGACCCGAGTCCTAAAAACCAAGGGTGACCAGCTCCCCCTCAGAAAGAGCTCTCACACAGCTGAGTTCTGATGTTTGACAGCGAACAGAGTCCACAAGACCAAGGGTGATTCTGTACACCTCCCGGATAGGCTCGCACACAGCTGCTTGTTCGAGGTCATAGCGCAGACCAGACGTCGGGTGCTTCAGTCATAAGTCCTGCTGAAGTCCCCCTCTTTTGCGATAGACCAGTGCTCCACAAACGCCAAAAAGTAAAGCGCAGCCATCATACTCAATATAATCCAAGATTAATCACCTCCCAGAGCATTCCCAGAAATCCACGGAAACCATCACGGAATCCATGGCGTTCCTCCGTCACTCTGTGCGGGTGGAAAGGCTCCCCTGTGCCTTCTTCTGTGGGGATCTTCTTTGTAGAATCGAATGCCCAAGCCTCCAATCCATCTTAATTTGCGTTCGAAGTGCATTTCTGTGGAGCTGCCAGCAGCAGGGGGTGGGGGAAGACGGGAGAGGAAAGGAGACGCGTCTGCCTCTGACGAGAGCCAAGTGAGAAAGTCAAGTACAAAGTCTGTATAAGTCACAGGTCATGAAAATTCTGGGGAAAAAAAATAAAAATGCGACTTATAGGCCGAAAAATATGGTATTTGCTTTTATGTTGCTCAAAAATCTAGTTTATATAACAGGCACTGTCGTGAATATTCTGCATCCAACCTAATATGAATTAATTGTGTAGCTTCTTTTCACTTTTAATGCAGAATGGAATGACAGTAATTACAAAAAATATATACAACAACAACAACAACAACAACAACAACAACACTACAATAAAGTTCTCATTATAGAGTAGTAATTTAGTGTACCTTTACCAACTTGAATACTTATTTTACTTTCTTAGGGATCTCTTCTGAGATCTGTGTTTCAAAAGTGAACAGTTGTTCTGTCAGTGCAGCCACCTGGATGAGGTGAACCTGCAGATGGATCTGAGGAGCTGAGGATCAGTGTGTTGTGGTAAAAAAAAGTTGTTTGTTTTGGGTTGTGTTGCTGGATTCTGTACATGCAACTGCTGCAACTGCTCTTTGGGGTTGACCTTGTTGTTTCCCCCCCTTTTTTTGTCAGCTGCTTCTATCAGGTGGCAAGGGTTGACTGTTGGGATTCCATCATGGCAAGAGTATAAATACAACCCACCATGAAGCAATCCCATTGTACGAAACCACAGCTCCTGCTAACAGAAGCTCCAAACGGCCTCTTTCAAACAGAATACTGTATTGTGTGAAGGGG
>JBBPBX010011017.1:37868-56803 GCA_038048925.1 Garcialebias charrua | reverse complement strand
GGCAGCAATGGCGAGTCTGGAGGGAAAGTTGGCGTTTTCAAATTGGAAATACAGAAACTACTTTACTCTCCTTGAGGTAAAAGGCAAGAACGTGCATGTGAAGTGTACATTATGCCCCGGAGCGAAGTGTACGTCCGTCGTAATCTGATCTGATGAAGCATCTCTCACAACTGCAGGTAATTCAGATTTTCAGTACTGTTTTAAAAGTACTTCATATTGTTAAAACGGTTCTTTTGTTTTTAAGAAAATACTTGAAGAACCAGTTGTGTGAGGGTTTGATTTTATTTTACACTACAGAGTTAAAGCACTTGTTTTAACTGTTTACTTTTATTTATAAGAAAACACTTGAACAGTACAGTGTGTACATAGAGCTTAAAACACAATTGTTATATTATTTTGTTAAACTGTATTTTGTAATGAAGAAAACACTTGAAGTATAGTATGTCAACCAGTCATGTTCTGTTGAGGTGCAGTAAGTATTAAAAGTTTGGTGTTAAGTACCGGTCTTTGCAATTCTACTTTAAATTTGTAGTTATATCTAAACTTAAACCAACCGAACAAACAATAGTTACTTTCCCTGGTAACTAATTACTTTAATAGGGGAGTAATTCAGTTACTAACTCAGTTACTATTTGGAAGAAGTAACTAGTAACTATAATTAATTACTTTTTTTAAGTAATGTTCCCAACACTGTTCAAGCAGAGCCAATCCCCTGCAGAGATGAGAAGGTCCTCGCTGCAGTTCATACCTAATATGGAAGTGGTACATTGCACTCCGGAAAAGAACTGCAACAAAGCATATTATAGTTTTTGGAATGGCACTAGTTATTTGTATATTTTAACTTATTTATTTTAAGAATACTTTTCACGTCATCAAAATCTATTAATTGAACTCCAGTGTTCTAAAGGTATTTGGTTGTATTTGTTTTCTTATTCTACGATGGACTAGTGATGCATGAATGCCAAGATGGCGCAGAGGCGGAGGAGCAGGTTTGGGATCCGACAGACCCAGGTTCGATCCTCGGTCACGGCATACCTTGTGGTATTATTTGCATTTTTTTAAAGCCTTTTGTTTCGGATAGATCGGTGAGAATAGATAAATATATCTACCGTAAAAATCTGTATATAACACACAGTTTTTTTTACTAATTTGAATGTCCTGCGTGTTATACGCCGAAGCGTGTTATTTATGGATTTTTTCCCATATTTTTAGACCCATTTTTGGCTCTGATATCGCCGTTTTTCATTTTGGGCAAAAAATCGTGCAGTGCCACTTTTGTCCGCAAGGGGGACACTTCCAGGGGAGTACTCCAACCGTTTCTAGCTCATGTGTCCGAAAAGCCTCCTCTGGTCGGACTGACTCTGTCGCTGCCCGGCCTCCTGCTCTGGATGTAGCCACTGTTAGCTGTTTTTTTTTTTTGCAGGATTTCCGTTTATATTGTTATAAATCAAACCACTCGGCAGATATTTTTTCGGCTTACAGAGTGTAATTATATGGGTTTTCATTTACCAACTGTTGACCTGTAGAAGACATTTGAGATAAAATTCTATTTTTTATAATTTATTTTTGTAGCTCACGCGACCATTTGGAAGACATCAAACCGAAACAATTTAAATCCAGCAGATTTGACCATTTCGTGAATTGGTTAAGGAACGATTAAGGTCAGGAACCCTTGTGCTATAAAGTCAGCTAAGAAATATATTTTTTAAGCGTTTATTTAGCTAAATTTAAAGAAATAAAGCCGTCCCACCCGCGTGCATGAAATGGCGAACTACTTTTTAAAATCCAGCAGATTTGACCATTTCGTGAATTGATTAAGGAACGGTTAAGCAGGAACCCTTGTGCTATAAAGTCAGCAAAGAAATAATTGTTTTTACCGTTTTAATCTTGTAAAGTCTATGCTGGCTCGCTTCTGCAGCCGCCATTTTAAGCAGGGCAAATGAGGCGCTGTCGCGTAGCGGTGACGCATAATAGATGCGCGTTATACGCCGAAGCGTGTTATTTACGGATTTTTCCAATTTATTTACAATAATTGGACAAAGCGTGTTATACACAGGAGCATGTTATAATCCGACAAATACGGTACATAATAATTCTTTGTTGTTGCTTGTTTTAAGTTGTTTATTACTAATGTAATTTTAACATTCAAAAACAATAACGGTCTCTCGTCCTGGTCACACCTCCTCGCTCACCCCCCACCCACCTCCTTTAGGCGGTGTCTGCACACCCACTTTGTTGCATTTTTTAAATCTTGTCTTGGGGCGGAGCTACCGTAGAACAGTGAGGTAAGTCCCTCTTTAATTAATGCGCTTGCGCGCGCATGCACCGTTTGCATTAAGCCTATAACGCGCAGAGGATACGTCTGATCACCCTACACGGCAAGATACGAACAAAAAGTAAGTCAGTAAATTGTTTTTGGTGCACAGTACTCATGGTATTATTGTGTATTTACACAATTTACAGTGTGCATGCATTTTCAGAACTGTGAGTAAATTGTTTTGATGACGTTTTCATTTAACATGTGCACGACTTCAGGAGTTAAAACTGTGTTTGTTTATGAGCGAACAGTGCGAGCGAAGTTAGTCCGAGCTTTGTGAATTTAATTTAAACAATATAATCATCCTGCTGCAGATGAGGGAGGGATGGGGGACGAGCTGAAGAAGTGGCTGCAGATTACTTCTACTAGCATATTTAGCTTCATCTACTAGCATCTCACAGTGAAGCAATGAACAAGCTGAAAACAACCTGAAACAGGTGGAGCACAATCTTATTTATCTTGAAGCAGACACAGAGCCCAGCTAAAGGCTTAAAGTCCTCCATCACTGAGCCTGGGTGTTAGTTTCAGCATCAGGTGTAATACAAGCAGGTTGTTTACGCACTGCAGGGCAAGACAGGTCATGCTGCCACGTTGCTGCAGTACTGTGGAATAAATGCTGAGGATAATTGTTTTATTTTTTTTAATTACTTGCATCTACTGTTTTTAGTTTGGAGCAAGCCTGGATAGATTGTTGTACTCAATGCAGCTCCTAGAGATTAAAGTCCTCTAAAGGCCAGTTTACACGGCGCGTATTTTGAGTGTAACCGCTACTTTCTCTTTGCGACTTTGCTTATCGCCTACACGACGCTGCTGGCCCCCCTCTTTGACTCCGATACTTTTCTGATCCTGCTCTCAAGGTGGAACTTTTTCGCTGACCCCCCGCTGATAATGTAAACATCTCCCGTGGAGCTTTTGTGTCAACCACATGCGCGCAGCCCGCATGCGCGGACAGTCTAGGGCAGGCTGACATTTCACGTGTCACGCTGCAAAATATAACAGTTTAACAATAATAAACAGTATTTATGTTGGCGTGGGAGATGTATAAATTTATCTGAACTGTACAGTATCTATCTGGACTCGTTACATTTTTTAAACAGTGCGTAACGTGCTGTGAAAATGAAGACACCAGGTTTATTTTTTATTTATTTATTTATTTATTTATTCAGCACCACAAACTTTAAAGGTATTGTGACATGATTTTGTAAATTTGAATATTTGTCAGAACATATATATCTTATATCATTGAGCTCTGGTCGTTTTTGCATAATAAATTATAAATATATTAAATTTTTATTCCAAGTTATGGTAGTTTTTTTCTCTGGGATACGCCCCTAAAAATCTGCGCATTTCCGCAAAACATCATCTTGACGTGACAACGGGAAGGCACGCTCCAACGTGCATTTAAATAATAATGGCGGAGCATGTCCTATCGCGTCTGAGATATCATTTTGAGACAGTAAATCTTCCAAAACTCTCATTAATAAACCCTCCCTGAATAAAAAAATTACAGATGTTACCTGATGGCGCAGACATAATTTAAAGGGGACCACACATTCAAAATTCACTTTTTAATGTTTTTTTACTCAACTTTGGGTATTTACTTCATAAAAATACAGTCCAAAGGCCAAAAAAATGCACCCAGTGGTTTATTTACTCTAAGTAGATTTATTTTACTGTGATAAAAACGGTTCGTTTTTGAAATAAACTGGAAGTCAATCTCGCCTTTGACGTCACAGGCGAGCAAGGACAACCCACCCCAACCTGAGTCCAGCCCCTCACCTAGCAACCCCATGTCAGGCTCAACCCACTTCTGTATTAAACACATGACTGTTGTTTTTCATGATTTCATCTCATCTTTTGTTTATATGTTATTAATTTCATGTGTACAGCACTTTGTTGCAGCTGTGGTTTTTTAAATGGCTTTATAAATAAAGTATAATTGTTATTTTTATGTTTTAGTTCAATTTTTAGTGTATTTGCGATCGCTCCGAACGCGCAGCCGGCAAAAATTAAACGAGCAGACCCCGGCGTCAACGGGACCCTCTTCTGGCGGATGGAGCGGAGCTTCAACTGTACAGCCTGGCAGAAGCCTCGCAGCAGCGAGGACCTTCTCCTTACGGATTAATTTACGGGAGACACTTGGTGAACTTTGTGTGTCTTGACTGGAACAGCGATAACTCTCAAAGTCTCCGCGTGCAATGAGCGGAGCTGGCGAAAACCGGAAGAGGAACAAGCTAACATTAGCATCGGATTCGGCAGGTCTCATGCTAAAAGGAGCAGCACATTGCGGCGCGCTCAGACGGGTTTCGGTAAGTTATCTTAAGCTAGCACTAACAGTAAGTCAAATGAGTAATAAAAAAAGAGCTAATTTTAAAACAACAACACATTACAGATACTGGCTGTGCAGAGGGCGTAAACAGATCGTTGAAGGGCGTGGACTTCAGAACTTCTATCAGAAACCGGTCGTTCAAAACGAAAGTTAAAAATGGCAGAATTAAAAAGGGTATAATTAATTATCTAAGAATTATTTTGTGTATTAAAATGAATTAATATTGTCAAGATAGCACACAGACATAACATAAAATTTTTAAATACTTACATGTGGTCCCCTTTAAAAATGCATACATAGCAACGTGTTTGCTCCGGGCTCTCGGCTAATTTTTTTAGAAGCTATCTTGGCTAACAAGAGTCCCTGACACCGGTCACGTCTGAGATATATCATTTTAAGACAGTAAATCTTCCAAAACTCTCATTAATAAACCCTCCCCGAATAAAAAGAAACGAGATGTTACCTGATGGCGCAGACATAATTTAAAAATACATCATTAGCAACGTGTTTGCTCCGGGCACTCGGCTAATGTTTGTTAGCTGCTATGTCGGCTTATTACCGGTTGCGTCAGCGATATATCATTTTAAGACAGTAAATCATCCAAAACTCTCATTAATATCCCTCCCCGAATAAAAAGAATTACCTGATCGGCAGACATAATTTAAAAATACATCATTAGCAACGTGTTTGCTCCGGGCACTCGGCTAATGTTTGTTAGCTGCTATGTCGGCTTATTACCGGTTGCGTCAGCGATATATCATTTTAAGACAGTAAATCATCCAAAACTCTCATTAATATCCCTCCCCGAATAGAAGGAAACTACAGATGTTACCTGATGGCGCAGACATAATTTAAAAATACATCATTAGCAACGTGTTTGCTCCGGGCACTCGGCTAATGTTTGTTAGCTGCTATGTCGGCTTATTACCGGTTGCGTCAGCGATATATCATTTTAAGACAGTAAATCATCCAAAACTCTCATTAATATCCCTCCCCGAATAGAAGGAAACTACAGATGTTACCTGATGGCGCAGACATAATTTAAAAATACATCATTAGCAACGTGTTTGCTCCGGGCACTCGGCTAATGTTTGTTAGCTGCTATGTCGGCTTATTACCGGTTGCGTCAGCGATATATCATTTTAAGACAGTAAATCATCCAAAACTCTCATTAATATCCCTCCCCGAATAGAAGGAAACTACAGATGTTACCTGATGGCGCAGACATAATTTAAAAATACATCATTAGCAACGTGTTTGCTCCGGGCACTCGGCTAATGTTTGTTAGCTGCTATGTCGGCTTATTACCGGTTGCGTCAGCGATATATCATTTTAAGACAGTAAATCATCCAAAACTCTCATTAATATCCCTCCCCGAATAGAAGGAAACTACAGATGTTACCTGATGGCGCAGACATAATTTAAAAATACATCATTAGCAACGTGGCCTGTATCGCGGCTATTGTGTTAGCTATCTGATTCGGCTAGCTTGTTAGCAGCGAACAAACATAATCTGCCGTGATAATTGGCTTTATACACTCAAAGTGTATAAAGTAAAACAACATGAACTCACGTAAAATAAATAGTTTATAATCTAAAACACTACACACCTCCGATTATGTTTACACAAAGACTTACTCATCTCCTGGACAGTCTTCCGATGGTCCCTGCGTTGTTTCGACATGGTAGCTCCTGTGGGACTTTCTTCTGTAGATTTTCTTTTAAAAATAGTAGGAATAGCATCCGGTTTTAAAAGTCTTCTGAATCTTACTGGCAGTGTTGCCAGATAGAATCCAGGTTTTCCAGCCCAAAAATCTGTTAAACACCGCCGAAAAACCGCCCAATCAGAAAGTGTCACGTGACACATCACATACAGCAAAGCGGGGGGGGGATAAGAGTTAGGTCCTCTGGATGGGTTAAAAAATTGTAGAAACGCTTCTTCTTTTATCCAACAGACTTTTTCTTTTTTTACTTCTGTATTTACAAAAAAAAAATTATATATATATATACAGTATATATATATATATATATATATATATATATATATATATATATATATATATATATATATATATATATATATATATATATATATATATATATATATAAAATCACACACACACAGTACCCCCAACTCCTGTAAAGATATATCGGTGTTTATTTGTTCAATGTGATTAATCAAAACCAGTTAAATGTGATCATTGGTGCTCTTTATTAAGAAAATCAACATGTCACATTTCAGGAACTGATTATTATAGACACATTAAATGTTCACTAATGAATATTTCTATATTTATCATCACAGTAATAGTGTTACACACATTATTAGTTGTTAACACTCAAAATTAGTGTTTACCTATACTGTAACCTAAACATTTAAGGAATAAACATTTTTATTAATCACTTTAAAAGTTATAAATGTTGTCTTTGGTGCATGTTTGCTTTCCAAATATATGTCCAAATGTCATTCACACGGTGTGTGTGAATGACAGGCATAAAACACTTTGTAAAACGGTGCTTTATGAAGTTCAGTCCGTTTCCTTCTATCAGTTGACCGGCAGTTCTGCCACATCCAATATGGCGGCCGCTCTGACGTACCGCCGCTACGGACCAGCCCACTCAACGAGGTGTCCACTAAAACTGCCTCATCTGTTCTCTGTTGGGATCGCCCTGGCAGATGACAATAGCCAATCAGTGATGGAGAAAGGTCAGAGGAGCTTTGCTATGAAATAATGATGAATGATTGTTTGAAATTCATTTAATAGTTAACTCAGAAACCGCCGATCTGACTCCAAATCCGCCCAAATTATCACCACCCGCCCAAAGCTATTTTTAGCCGCTAAGTAGAGAGTGAAAACCGCCCAAATGGCGGTAAACCGCCCAATCTGGCAACACTGCTTACTGGTAATCCTAAAGATTCTTTTATACCAGGTGCTGAAAACAATCGGCAGTGAAATGGTCGCTGCAGACATAGGACTCCTGGAACCCACCGGTCCTTGTCTGGTCCATTCTTGACAAAGTTTGTCATCTTTTGGAAATTTGTGAAGGCTCACTTGTTCACTGCTGATATTAGAACACACAAATGCACTACAACGTGACGGCATTTTTCAAGTTACACAAATAAAAGGCGATCCTTCAGGAAATGAATCTGTATGGCAAGCAGTTAACACACCTAATAAACGGGCAAGGCTCTGCCTTCTGCCCGTTGTGACGTTGATGACTGGTGACGACGACTGGTGATGACGTATTGCGGAAATGCGCGGAATTTCAGGGGCGTATCCCAGCAAATACCAGAGAAAAATTTAGCATAATTTCGAATAAAATTTTAATATGTTTATAATTTATTATGCAAAAACGACCAGAGCTCAATGATATAAGATATATATGTTCTGACAAATATTCAAATTTACAAAATCATGTCACAATACCTTTAAGTAACACAAACACTGAGAATTAAACTGAACACACTATTAAAACACGTGAACCGAACTGTAACTACGTTAATGAACTGGACTCTTGCTGTTTGTTCATCTGGACCCCATCAGAACCGCCGAACCGTCTGCCTGTTTGTTGGAACGAGTCGACAGCTTCTCCACCTGGCAGAAATAAATAAATAACTAAATAAAACCTCCGTTGTTGTGTGATCAAAGTAAACACAAGCAAACATTATAACGTTGATTTACCTGCTGTAAGTCAGCTGTTTATCACGGAGGAAAGTCAGACATCCTCATCGTCACTCGGTTCTGGTCCACAGTCCACTCAGCGTCTGGTGTGCAGCTTGTTAGATGAAGAGAGTCCCGCTTGGTGTCAAATCTGTCGACTCTTATCCAAAATCCAGCTTTAACTTGTTGTTAGCTCAACTTTTAGCACAAAAGAAAGTAGCAGACTGCCAGCAGAGTGAGGCAGCACGCATGCGCAGTGGGTGAAGGTTCAGCAGCACGCATGCGCAGTGGGTGTAAGGGGGGGGCATGAGGGAGGGGGGAGATTCGAGCAGATCCGTGTCAGATCCGTGTCAACGCAAAACTTTTAAACTAATTAACATGCCCATAAGTTCCGTTTCCCCCACACAGTGTCCGTGTAAACAGGGCCTAAATAGCTTCATTTCATTTTCACAGTTTCTTTTGGCCAGATTGTGACATGAGATGCTTAGAAGATGAAAAGTACCTCATTCTTCCCATTGGGCAAAGTGGATTCAACCTGCAGGTGAGTAAATGTTGTAACTTACAATATATGAATTATTGGGGGAGTGGTGGTGCAGAGGTTAGAGAAGGTGGGCCTGTGATTGGTAAGTTGCAGGTTCAACTTCCAGTACCGTCATCATCAAAATGTGGGTGGTAAAGATGAAACACCCACACCTGCCTCCACCCTCATTTGCCCCACTCTGGGCCCTTGAGCAAGGCCCTTAACCTCCACCATCTGCTCCCTAAACAGGTCTCTCTTAAAAATGAGTTCTCGTGACTCAGACTACCTGTGTAAATAAAGGGTAAATGGGGAAAAAAGAAATGAAATAATGTGACAGGTATTTGTAAACCTTCATTAAAACATATTGTACATTTATTCTTCCAGGTTCAGCTGACAGTGACGTGCCTGGAGCTGCAGAGCTGCACGCTGGTTATCTGGAGACCAACAGAACACCTGGAGTTGTACATTTCTTTTGACAAAGACTTTACAGATACACAGATGAAACTCCACCAGAATTTTTTCTTTTCAAGCTTCCAACCTTGGTAGATGAATTTGTTGGAAATAAGATTCAGCTCTGCCACAAACACCTTAATATCTTTAAAATGCAGTAAGCACATAAATATTAATACACAACACATCAAGAGCACTGAATGAAGTTAGGGAGAAAATATCAGTCTTAATTTTTTTTTGTATCATCTTGTAATGAATGCACTTTTGACAACGCAAGGTGTTGCTGGAAGGTACTATTTAAATCAAGTTTATTATATTATTGTTATTCCTGTTAACAATGTCTTGCTGTATCCTGCCTTCTTCCAAACACTTTTTTAATAAAACTTGTGTGCTGATGAAATGAAATGCAAATGAAGGTGTTAATAATGGTATACAATGATCTGACAGGCTAAATGCTAACTCAGGGTGTCATACAGCTGTTAAAACTGCTAGTCAGGGTGTCATACATCTGCTAAACTGCTAGTCAGGGTGTCATACAACTGCTTAACTGAGAGTCAGGGTGTCATACAGCTGCTAAACTGCTAGTCAGGGTGTCATACAGCTGCTAAACTGCTAAGATGGTGTAGAGGCAGGGATGCTGACTTGGGACCCGAAGGACACAGGTTCAAACCCCGGCCACTACACACCTTGGGGTGTCTATGAGTGCACACCTATTTCCCCAGCTCTCCGGGCGCTTTCTATGGCTGCTCACTGCACCACCCGGTGGTGGTTGGGTTAAATGCAGAGACGAATTTCGTCTTGTATGGGAAACATACACAGATGACAAAAATGTGACATTTATTTATACAACTGCTAAACTGCTAGTCAGGGTGTCATACAGCTGCTAAACTGCTAGTCAGGGTGTCATACAGCTGCTAAACTGCTAGTCAGGGTGTCATACAGCTGCTAAACTGCTTACTCAGGGGGACTGAAGCAATAGGGTGTCATACAGTTGTTAATAAAGTACAGGTCCTTCTAAAAAAATTAGCATATTGTGATAAAGGTCGTTATTTTCCAAAATGTAATGATAAAAATGAAACTTTCATATATTTTAGATTCATTGCACACCAACTGAAATATTTCAGGTCTTTTATTGTTTTAATACTGATAATTTTGGCATACAGCTCATGAAAACCCAAAATTCCTGTCTCAAAAAATTAGCATATTTCATCCGACCAATAAAAGAAAAGTGTTTTTAATACAAAAAAGTCAACCTTCAAATAATTATGTTCAGTTATACACTCAATACTTGGTCGGGAATCCTTTTGCAGAAATGACTGCTTCAATGCGGCGTGGCATGGAGACAATCAGCCTGTGGCACTGCTGAGGTGTTATGGAGGCCCAGGATGCTTCGATAGCGGCCTTAAGCTCATCCAGACTCTTGGGTCTTGCGTCTCTCAACTTTCTCTTCACAATCTTTTGCAGACACGTGACTTTTGCACTTCCGGTCGCTATTTTTTGTGGATCCCCGTTCAGTTAAACAGAGGAAGTCCGGTAAACACAGTGCGATACAGAACAATAACATCAGCAAAATGCAAAGTAAATATAAAAATGAGAAGAAGCCGACTAGAGAGAGACTCAACGTGGAAGCCAGAGACCGTTACATGGCGAAGTTGACGTCAATTAACAACGTTGATCCATAGGCTACGAGGTAGCAGCTAAGCTAGCAGCTAAGCTAAGGCATGGACGTCCGAACCAGGGCTACTTCCACCAACAACAAATATGGATATTATTTTCTATCTTGTAAATGGTGTCAGTGCCTACACATTTGACGAATTTGGTGGTCACAGCAAAGGTAAAACACCCTAAACATAACATGTTAGTCATCTTAGTCAAAGGTATACAAATGTCACTTCACAGCTAGTTTAACAACACAAGTTGTGTGTGTGTGTGTATGTACACACACACACATATATATATGTATGTGTCACACACGCACACACACACGCACGCACACACACACACACACACACTTAAATATATACAGTATATATTGTATGTGTGTGTACATTTTGTAAATACACATATTTAAACATATCTATACACACATATTAATTTATGTGAGTTTTGTGTGTCTGCATAAGCATACAGTATACTGTATACCTGTAATCCATACATTAACTAAGAATTTACACCCCAAAGCAACACATTCATCTTAATATATTGTATATGCTGTTCGAACATTTTACTCTGAAGTCTGTATTACAAGTAATTTATTATTATACTCTATTTTGTGTTTTTTTTAGGTGATGCATGGCTTATCATGGCTTGCATCTGAAGAGCTTCTTGGCTGCTGAAAAATTCATAAACTGAATCACCAGCATGGTGTCATGAGCAAAGATGACATGGTCGCCCGTGACAACAAAAACTGTAAAACAGTTGGTTCCATTTAAGTTGTGTGGGTTGCACCTGCACAAGAAGAGACATGGTTTTGTTCTTCATGCACATCCTTAGCTTAATAAAGATGGCTTTAACATTTGAGAAGCTTTTGTAATGTTATTTTGATGCCAGAAATATGTAATACGTTAATTTTTTAAACCTTTGTTTAGCATCACGAAAGGTTACAATTAATAACCACCAAAAATTAGATATGTGGATGTAAATAATTTTATAACAGTTGAACCTTTTGTATGTTTATTTCATTTCATTGTGTCATAAATCATTTACAGTAACTGTCACATTAGATGGTCTCTCTGTAAAAATTTCAAAGCAATCAATAATCACAGCAACCTTATTTCTAAATGACTGCACCAACTCATGTGGCATAACTTTTACGCAATGTGTCTCTGTCTGGCCACACAATAGAAGGTTGCAGGATTTTATATAATTTGACACAATTTGTGACAGTCCCCTGCTCAGCAATTTGTTGAGATTAATCAGTCTGAAAGGCATTCCAGCTGAACCTCAGCCTCCTCCACGACATGACGGCCACAAGCGTCTTCATCCTGCTGTGCCACTAACTCAGCTTCTTGTGATGTGCTGTTAAGTTGCTGGTGTCGTTTAAGTCGTCAGTGTGATCCAGACGTAGAGATGGAGACCAGTCTGTATCACTTCATTTCATAAGCTGACTGACCTGCAATCGCATAGAGATGACAGATAAATGACAGGTGACAGCTGTGATATGTTACCAAATCCCTCCAGGCGGTGACAGTACTCCTGGTTTGGTGTGTGTGTGTGTGTGTGGTTTTCCTGTTTTACATGTACTGCCATGAATTGCACTTTTAATGTTGATTGAGCTAGAACTGCCTTTTAAAACTAAATATTTTAAACTTAGCAGTATTTAATTAAACCATTGTGCAATTTAACTAGTGTCGGTGTGTGAATTTGTCCCAAGCCTCCTCTGCAAACGGGCCTGCGTGCTTTTAAAGGTAACTTTTTAGGTACAACCATTTTAACCAATTTTATTTATTTAAAATAGTATTTTTAAACTTAAAAAAAAAAACTTCAGTACTCAATTTTAACCACACCCGACCCGGCTACAGAAGGTTGCAGGATTTTATATAATTTGACACAATTTGTGACAGTCCCTTGTTCAGCAATTTGTTGAGATTCATCAGTAGGAACTGAGAAGCATTCCAGCTGACCTCAGCCTCCTCCAGGACATGATGGCCACAAACGTCTTCATCCTGCTGTGCCACTAACTCAAGCTTCCTGTGATGTGCTGTTAAGTTGCTGGTGTCGTTTAAGTCGTCAGTGTGATCCAGACGTAGAGATGGAGACCAGTCTGCATCACTTCTTCTCATAAGCTGACTGACCTGCAATCACATAGAGATGACAGATAAAGGACAGGTGACAGCTGTGATATGTTAAGACAGATCTTAAATCCTGCTAGTTGTTCAGGGTTGCTAACTGTAGCATCACAGGATAGAGAAACAAAACATAAAATAAACAATCATCTTACCTTTATGAAAATGCAGTGAACAAGCACGCATGTTTGCTGATATCTGATTGAATGTGATCTCCTTGCGCCTGACAGCTGCAACCCAGGCCAACCTGCGTCTCCTGCTTAGATCTTCCATTTGCTGTCCACGGTCTTTTCTATAGGCAGGAAACTGGAAAAACTTTATGCCAGAGTGTCCTGTTTTACTCGAACAGCCTTTCATGCAACACCAATGACCCATTTTCGAATTAAAAAGCACATTAGAACTAAAGCTAACTCAGATCTACGCTGCTATCAGTAAGCTCACTGACGTCAATGTCAACACAAGATGGCGCCCGGTACCCACGTGACACGAGCCGTGACGTCGCGTGCAAAAGACCGATATCCCACAGATTCTCTATGGGGTTCAGGTCAGGAGAGGTGGCAGGCCAATTGAGCACAGTAATACCATGGTCAGTAAACCATTTACCATTGGTTTTGGCACTGTGAGCAAGTGCCAGGTCATGCTGAAAAAATGAAATCTTCATCCCCATAAAGCTTTTCAGCAGAAAGCATGAAGTGCTCCAAAATCTCCTGATAGCTAGCTGCATTGACCCTGCCCTTGATAAAACACAGTGGACCAACACCAGCAGCTGACATGGCACCCCAGACCATCACTGACTGTGGGTACTTGACAGGGCTACTTCCACCAACAACAAATATGGATATTATTTTCTATCTTGTAAATGGTGTCAGTGCCTACACATTTGACGAATTTGGTGGTCACAGCAAAGGTAAAACACCCTAAACATAACATGTTAGTCATCTTAGTCAAAGGTATACAAATGTCACTTCACAGCTAGTTTAACAACACAAGTTGTGTGTGTGTGTGTATGTACACACACACACATATATATATGTATGTGTCACACACGCACACACACACGCACGCACACACACACACACACACACTTAAATATATACAGTATATATTGTATGTGTGTGTACATTTTGTAAATACACATATTTAAACATATCTATACACACATATTAATTTATGTGAGTTTTGTGTGTCTGCATAAGCATACAGTATACTGTATACCTGTAATCCATACATTAACTAAGAATTTACACCCCAAAGCAACACATTCATCTTAATATATTGTATATGCTGTTCGAACATTTTACTCTGAAGTCTGTATTACAAGTAATTTATTATTATACTCTATTTTGTGTTTTTTTTAGGTGATGCATGGCTTATCATGGCTTGCATCTGAAGAGCTTCTTGGCTGCTGAAAAATTCATAAACTGAATCACCAGCATGGTGTCATGAGCAAAGATGACATGGTCGCCCGTGACAACAAAAACTGTAAAACAGTTGGTTCCATTTAAGTTGTGTGGGTTGCACCTGCACAAGAAGAGACATGGTTTTGTTCTTCATGCACATCCTTAGCTTAATAAAGATGGCTTTAACATTTGAGAAGCTTTTGTAATGTTATTTTGATGCCAGAAATATGTAATACGTTAATTTTTTAAACCTTTGTTTAGCATCACGAAAGGTTACAATTAATAACCACCAAAAATTAGATATGTGGATGTAAATAATTTTATAACAGTTGAACCTTTTGTATGTTTATTTCATTTCATTGTGTCATAAATCATTTACAGTAACTGTCACATTAGATGGTCTCTCTGTAAAAATTTCAAAGCAATCAATAATCACAGCAACCTTATTTCTAAATGACTGCACCAACTCATGTGGCATAACTTTTACGCAATGTGTCTCTGTCTGGCCACACAATAGAAGGTTGCAGGATTTTATATAATTTGACACAATTTGTGACAGTCCCCTGCTCAGCAATTTGTTGAGATTAATCAGTCTGAAAGGCATTCCAGCTGAACCTCAGCCTCCTCCACGACATGACGGCCACAAACGTCTTCATCCTGCTGTGCCACTAACTCAGCTTCTTGTGATGTGCTGTTAAGTTGCTGGTGTCGTTTAAGTCGTCAGTGTGATCCAGACGTAGAGATGGAGACCAGTCTGTATCACTTCATTTCATAAGCTGACTGACCTGCAATCGCATAGAGATGACAGATAAATGACAGGTGACAGCTGTGATATGTTACCAAATCCCTCCAGGCGGTGACAGTACTCCTGGTTTGGTGTGTGTGTGTGTGTGGTTTTCCTGTTTTACATGTACTGCCATGAATTGCACTTTTAATGTTGATTGAGCTAGAACTGCCTTTTAAAACTAAATATTTTAAACTTAGCAGTATTTAATTAAACCATTGTGCAATTTAACTAGTGTCGGTGTGTGAATTTGTCCCAAGCCTCCTCTGCAAACGGGCCTGCGTGCTTTTAAAGGTAACTTTTTAGGTACAACCATTTTAACCAATTTTATTTATTTAAAATAGTATTTTTAAACTTAAAAAAAAAAACTTCAGTACTCAATTTTAACCACACCCGACCCGGCTACAGAAGGTTGCAGGATTTTATATAATTTGACACAATTTGTGACAGTCCCTTGTTCAGCAATTTGTTGAGATTCATCAGTAGGATCTGAGAAGCATTCCAGCTGACCTCAGCCTCCTCCAGGACATGATGGCCACAAACGTCTTCATCCTGCTGTGCCACTAACTCAAGCTTCCTGTGATGTGCTGTTAAGTTGCTGGTGTCGTTTAAGTCGTCAGTGTGATCCAGACGTAGAGATGGAGACCAGTCTGCATCACTTCTTCTCATAAGCTGACTGACCTGCAATCACATAGAGATGACAGATAAATGACAGGTGACAGCTGTGATATGTTAAGACAGATCTTAAATCCTGCTAGTTGTTCAGGGTTGCTAACTGTAGCATCACAGGATAGAGAAACAAAACATAAAATAAACAATCATCTTACCTTTATGAAAATGCAGTGAACAAGCACGCATGTTTGCTGATATCTGATTGAATGTGATCTCCTTGCGCCTGACAGCTGCAACCCAGGCCAACCTGCGTCTCCTGCTTAGATCTTCCATTTGCTGTCCACGGTCTTTTCTATAGGCAGGAAACTGGAAAAACTTTATGCCAGAGTGTCCTGTTTTACTCGAACAGCCTTTCATGCAACACCAATGACCCATTTTCGAATTAAAAAGCACATTAGAACTAAAGCTAACTCAGATCTACGCTGCTATCAGTAAGCTCACTGACGTCAATGTCAACACAAGATGGCGCCCGGTACCCACGTGACACGAGCCGTGACGTCGCGTGCAAAAGACCGATATCCCACAGATTCTCTATGGGGTTCAGGTCAGGAGAGGTGGCAGGCCAATTGAGCACAGTAATACCATGGTCAGTAAACCATTTACCATTGGTTTTGGCACTGTGAGCAAGTGCCAGGTCATGCTGAAAAAATGAAATCTTCATCCCCATAAAGCTTTTCAGCAGAAAGCATGAAGTGCTCCAAAATCTCCTGATAGCTAGCTGCATTGACCCTGCCCTTGATAAAACACAGTGGACCAACACCAGCAGCTGACATGGCACCCCAGACCATCACTGACTGTGGGTACTTGACACTGGACTTCTGGCATTTTGGCATTTCCTTCTCCCCAGTCTTCCTCCAGACTCTGGCACCTTGATTTCCGAATGACATGAAAACTTTGCTTTCATTCAGAAAAAGTACTTTGGACCACTGAGCAACAGTCCAGTGCTACTTCTCTGTAGCCCAGGTCAGGCGCTCCTGCCGCTGTTTCTGGTTCAAAAGTGGCTTGACCTGGGGAATGCGGCACCTGTAGCCCATTTCCTGCAACACTTCTTGTTGTGCAGCGTTTTCTGCCACACTTTTCCCTTCCCACAGACTTCCCACTGAGGTGCCTTGATACAGCACTCTGGGAACAGCCTATTCATTCAGACATTTTTTTCAGTGTCTTAGCCTCTTGCTTGAGGGTGTCAATGATGGCCTTCTGGACAGCAGTCAGGTCGGCAGTCTTACCCATGTTTGCAGTTTTGAGTAATGAACCAGGCTGGGAGTTTTTAAAAGCCTCAGGAATCTTTTGCAGGTGTTTAGAGTTAATTTGTTGATTCAGATTATTAGGTTAATAGCTCGTTTAAAGAACCTTTTCATGATATGCTAATTTTTTGAGATGGGAATTTTGGGTTTTCATGAGCTGTGTAAAGGATTATCAGGAGGTCACTATTAATACTGACCTCTTTACCTTAATTAATTTACTTATTCAGATTGAATAGTAATTTCACGGATTCTTTTCTTTTTCAGTTTACCCAATATTTCTGTGATCTTTATGATGGATAAATAAACAAAGCCATTAAGTGACAAAGACGTTAACTTAGTTGGTATGCCAGGCGACACTACCATTTATTTAAAATAAATCAACTAAATTAACACCATTACACTTGATTGACATGATTTCACTTTCTTTCAATTTACTACGTCAGCACACTTGAATTACAACAACAGACATAAATACTAGATGTTAAACATATTTAGTCTGAGGGCTCTTTAAACTTAATTAGTTTCCAGCTTAGATTGAGAGGGAAAAGAATAGGAGGAGAGATGGTTTAAAGGAAAATTATCGTGAGCATGATACCAAAGTGACACTTCTCATCCGACTTCTGCTAAAATCCAGGTACGTTTGTAAACAGCTCTTTACCTTTTGACGACAGCCCGGTAAGAGAGAAGACCTTGTAGCTTTTCAGATGCACGGGTCCTTGTGGGAACCAGTACCTTCAGAGCAGGGTATTCGTTTACGTTTCAACGTCTTCTGGGTTCCGCGTTGGTCATCAGAAAATGTGTCAGCTTCAGGCCTCTGACTTCAAGATAACTTATTCCAGGAAGGAATAAACAAAGTCTTGAGCTTACGCTCGTTCGAAGTGGATTCATAACGGCATGTTATACAATCCTTAGCTGAATGACTGTCCTTGGCGGGTGACAGGCATTCATTCAGCTCTTTGGGACGTCTTCATGTCTTTGAAGCTCCCAGCAAACTCACAGGAACCTTCTGGTTCCTTCCAAACTCTTGCAGACTCCTCCGTCCAAACCACAGCTTAGAACTTAAAGAGGATCTGAGATGAGAGTAACTCGTCTCTTTCCCATTGGTTCAAAAGTAAAACAGTCGAGCTGTTCACTTGTTATCTCGACCCAAGGTTACAGCCAGCAGCAGAGAGAAATGTTTAGGAAAAAGACAGACTCATAGACTCCAAGAGGAAAAACACTTGGATTAGCGTCTTAACACTTCTAAATCAAAACCGTCGGGTCTATGTGACCCGAGATTTCAACTTTAACACAGCAGGAGTGACACAGTAATGTTTCTTGCAGAATAACACAGCTTAAAAGCACACATCATGAAAATGACAAAAGTTATTCTTTTGATCACATCAGCCTAAAATCAAAGATGGAAGTAGTCTCTTTTGGTGACTATGTTATCAGATTACAGCTAAATGAATGATTTTGTAGTAAATGTCTTGCTTTACTGAAAGGTCAGTAAAGGTCATCTCTGGAACAGTTCAAAAATACACAGGTGTGTCAAAGTGGACAAGGTCATGCCCACTACAGCTGTATGCTAGAATCATCAGTATTAAAACAATAAAAGACCTGAAATATTTCAGTTGATGTGCAATGAATCTAAAATATATGAAAGTTTCATTTTTATCATTACATTATGGAAAATAATGACCTTTATCACAATATGCTAATTTTTTTAGAAGGACCTGTATATGATGATTTGACAGGTTAAAATATGCTAATTTTTTAGAAGGACATGTATA
>JBBPBX010011017.1:0-37748 GCA_038048925.1 Garcialebias charrua | reverse complement strand
CGCTAGCCGGACAGAACTCCCGTTCATCATATTGAAAGATTTATGAAGATAGTGCTTATCAGATATTGTGACTACACTGTAACTTATAGAAAAACATTTAATGACTGACTTCCGGTTATGGCGGCCGCTTGAGCAGACGCATGTAACTTCGCTCCGCAGCTACTGCCTCAATATGTCAAGATAACGGCTGTTCACTGCGATAAATGCAAAATAAAGGAGACAGTCTGAGGAAGTATGCCTAACCGTACTAAAACGAACAAAGAGAAAAGCGACACGACTAAACAAACCACGCTGTTTGACCACAACCTTCGTAGTGAAGCCCGGAAAGCTAACAGAAACATGGCGGAACAAGGAGGAGAAAGCGACCCAGAAAGCAGTAAGTTTGACCAAATCCTATCTGCAATAACAAACCTACGAACTGAATTCTCTTCTAAACTCGATGGAGTGTTGGAAACGCTAAAAAACATGAAGCAGGAGATGAAAGACTACAACGAGCGGGTTTCACAAACAGAAGACCGCATCTCCTTAGCAGAGGATGAGGTGGCTAAGCTACGAGCTAACGTTAGCACCTTACAGGCTAACAACAAATCGATGGACAATAAATTGATGGATTTGGAATCAAGAGCTCGCTTAAATAACTTACGGCTCGTGGGTCTTCCGGAAGGCGCTGAGGGCTCTGACCTCTGTGCTTTTTTGGAGCGGTGGATTCCTGAATCTGTGGGGAGCAACGCGGACGCGGCGCAGGCCTCGGAGGGCCTGCAGGCCAAGGTGAGCCTGGAGTCCGCCTACAGACTGGGCCGGAGGATGGACGGCGCTGCGCGACCCAGAACCCTGCTGATGAGGTTTGTGAATCTTCGTGAGAAGCAGGGGGTCATGAGAGCAGCACGAACGAAGAAGGATATATATTATAAAGAACAACAGGTCCGCTTTTACCCAGATTTGGCTCCGGGGCTTCACCAACTCCGGAAAAAGCTTGACCCAATTCGAGAACAACTACGTAAACTGGGCATTCGTAATGGAATAATTCATCCTGCAACACTATTGGTGACATTTAAAAATAAAACATTGAAATTTAACTCCTTTGAGGACGCAAGCAAGTTTATAAAAGAAATTGAGGAAGACTCAAAACATGCAAAGCCTTGAGGAAGGGAAAAGAAGAAAGAAAGAAAAAAGGACATGGATGGTATGTAAAAAGATAAGAGAAAAAAAATAATAATAATAATAATGACAATAATCTGGAATGTAATGTTTTGACATTGACTGGTATACTGGACTTATAGTTTAGTTCTACAGTAAATATGTAAATACGTCTTATCTGTTTATCTCTTTACTGGGCAATGCAGTGAATATATTTGGTTAATTATATAAATATATAAGGGTCTTTGAATAAATAGAAGCTTAAAGTAGAGCATAGGGAATATAAGTTAGTTATTTGAATAGGCTCTAAACATGAGTGAACAGAGGTTAGAATTATAAATTATTATTTTATTTAGGTATATTTATTTATTTATTCATTTTATTTTATTTGTTTTTATTTTACTTTATTATTATTATTGTTATTATTTTTTTTTTTAATAATTTTCAATTCTAGGCAGTATCGGGGGAAGTTGTTGCAGACAAGCAAAGAGTGGTGGTACTGATCCTCACTAGGTGTGGATTGGTTTCTAGCTATACCGGGAGACGCAATGGAAGCGGGAGGGATCCTCTCAACTCTGGGAGGGAGGGTTGGTGTGGGGAGGGATGTTTATGTTTTGTATTTAGTGGAGTTGTACATGATGGATGTGCGATTTAACATCGTTTTTTTTTGTTGTTGTTGTGTCTCAAACAATGCAAATTTATTTAATGGACTAATTTTATTACAGTATGTCTCAAACAGTAAAGTTTAATTTTATTTCATGGAACTGCAGAGGTCTTCAACGTCTTCAAAAAGTTAAACAAGTTATGAACAGATTAAAAGAAATGGATTCAAAAATTGTGTTCCTCCAAGAAACACATCTTCTTGATGAGGATTTGTTAAAGGTAAAAAGGAGGTGGAAGGGCAGCATTTATACGGCACCATACACTTCTCAGTCTAGAGGGGTAATGACTTTAGTTCACGAATCGGTACCATTGCAAATTAAAAACATAATTAAAGATAAAAGAGGAAGATACCTAATACTTCAAGGCTATTTAATGTCAGAAATGCTAATTTTAACTAACATATATGGTCCAAATGTGGATGATAATAAATTTTATAACGATATACTCCTCACACTAACATCACTTAAAGGGCTACACATAATGGGCGGAGATTTTAATTGTGCATTAAATCCAAACTTGGACAGGTCAACAGGAACGGATCAATCGCATACTAACTGTAGAACAGCAATAAAAACAATGATGAGGGAGCTAGAGTTATGTGATGAATGGAGAGAGAGAAACTTAGTTAACAAAGCATACTCATGCTATTCAAGTACTTTCAAAACCTACTCTAGAATAGACTATTATTTAATTTCTACAGTGTTACAGTATAAAATCACAGAATGTTCCTATGAAAATATAGTTATTTCAGACCATGCACCGTGCAAGTTAGTTTATAAAGATGATAAAATAAAGAGGGATCCTCCAAGATGGCAATTTCAACACAAATGGCTACGAGATGAAAACTTTGTGAAATACTTAAGGAAACAAGTAGAAGAATTTTTTCAGATTAATACTATTGAAACATCAGCGTGTATAAGATGGGAAGCTTTTAAGGCCTTTCTTAGAGGGCATATTATTAGCTATACAGGTTCCAAGACAAAACAAACTGAGAAAACCAGAATACAGATGGAAAATAAAATAAAAACAATACAAGAGAAAATAAACAAAAAACAAGATCCACAACTGGAAAAGGAATTATTAATTTTAAGAGCAGAATACAATAAACACTCAGCATCAAGAGCCGCATCAAGTTTATTACGACTTAAACAAACATTCTATGAACAGGGAGATAAAACAGGAAAACTATTAGCTTGGCAAATAAAACAGTTAGAATTTAGGCAACCAATTACATCTATTAAAATAAATGAACAAACTTTACAAGATCCACAACAAATAAACTCAGCGTTTAAGAATTATTATGAGGATTTGTATAAAGCACAAGAAAAAATAACATTAGGAAAAACAGATCAATTCTTAACAAATTTAAATATACCTAAGTTTTCAGAAGGAGATAGGGAAACCCTGAATTTAGAAATAACGGAGGAAGAGTTGGGACAAGCTATCAACAATATGAAATCAGGAAAAAGGGGAGGACCTGATGGCCTCCCAATAGATTTATACAAAATTTTTAAAGATAAACTTTTAGCCCCACTACTAGATATGTTTAAAGAAATTTTCAGCTCAAATTCTCTTCCCCCATCAATAAACGCTGCCATGATTACTATTTTACCGAAACCAGATAAACCATTAGATACATGTGAAAATTTCAGGCCAATTAGTCTGTTAAATGCAGATCTGAAAATAATATCTAAATTGCTAGCATTACGTCTACAAAAGATCTTGCCAAAAATAATACACCATGATCAAAATGGATTCATATTAGGGAGGCAAGGCTTTCATAATGTGAGACGAGTAACAAATATAATTTATTACAATAAGGGATCCCCAGATTCAGCTCTTCTATCATTGGATGCAGAAAAAGCATTTGATAGGATAGATTGGGAATTCCTTACTCAGGTATTAGAAAGTAGGGGTGTAACGGTACGCTAAAATCACATTTCGGTTCGGTTCAATTACAAGGAGGGCTCGGTTCGGTTTATTTTCGGTTTATTTTCGGTACAAAAAAAAAGACAAAATAAAGACTTACAAAATGTTTATTTTGAAAATATGCCAAAAATATGTTTGTATTGTATTGTAGTAATAAATAAAAGTGACCCATTTGGATGATATTTTAAATAAACAGCACTCTACAATAAATAAATTATATTAAAAATAATAAAAATCTTAATGAATACAATAACAGTCAGAACCAGAACAATAAGCAGCAACAGACTGTTTACAATCTTAACTAATAAAGTTTTTGTCCAGTAGCACCAGTGTGGCTGTATTTGTCCTCATTACTCACAACCTCTTCTTGGTGGGACTGGTCCTGGAACAGTTCCAGAGTTCAATTCAGTCATCACACACTTCTTAGCTGCAGCAGGTGATCTCTGGTGGATTTCCCTGAAGTGGAAGGAGAGCAGCTACCTCTGTAACTGGAAATACTGGAAATAAAACACAGAGGTAAAAAAATAAGTTAATAAGATTATAATTTTAAATAATAATAAATTATAAATAATAATTATAATAAAATAACAATACCTCTTGAACGGTTGAATATCTCACTCATCATCAGGGCAGGGTTTAAATCAGCTCCAGGACTTGTTGACCATCAGTTTTAGTTTTTTCATAAAGAGCTGAACTTTTTGACTTAAGTGTTGACGTGATGGATGTCTCATAGCAAGGATCAACTGTGCATTAAAAACTTTCAGACTTAGATTCAGAGCTTTAAAAACTCATACAGTTTGTGTTATTGATCTGGACCCATCTAAATTACCTGATGAAGTTGTTTAAATGCAGCTGTGTTGTTAGCGCACTTTGTAGAAGTTGTTTAAATGCAGCTGTGTGGTTAGCGTACTTTGTAACAGCTCGTTCACGTTCTGATGACGTAGTTTCCAGCGCGTTCACGTTAGACGTGTTGCTGCTGCAGATCCAGTCTTCATGAAAAAACGTCCACACACACAGCTTTGTGCGCTCGTCTTTTAACAAGAAAACCATAACGTTAACAAACAGGAAACCGCAGCGAGAAGCTAACGGCTAATGCTGCGCGTGCTGCGAGATAATAGCTCCGTGCTGAAACGCGCCCAGGAAATTTTGTTCCGCGGCGCACATATTAACATTCAATGAGTGAAAAAATAACCGTTTCGGTACAGCACGTTCGGTTCGGTCCACCTCCGTACCTTTTCGGTTCGGTACACCAACTACAACCGTTACATGCCTATTAGAAAGGTTTAATTGTGGAAATAAGTTTGTCCAATGGGTAAAAATATTATATAGTAACCCTTCAGCTGAAATTATAACAAATAGAAATATATCTAAACCAATAAAGATCAGTAGAGGATGCAGACAAGGATGCCCATTGTCACCTTTGTTATTTACTCTGGCAATGGAGCCATTTGCTATTGCTATCCGTTCACACCCGCAAATTTATGGAATCAAAGTAGGATCCAATGAACATAGAATTTCCTTGTTTGCAGATGATGTTATTTTATTTGTATCTAAAATGAATAGCTCAATAAAACATATTTTGGACATAATCAAACAATATGGTGAGATATCGGGATATAAAATAAATAAAAAGAAATCTTCAATGCTACTCCTTGATAAGAATGATAAGATTAATATAACTCCAGAAATACAACAGTTTAAGATAGTAAATGAATTTAAGTATTTAGGAATATACATTTCATCGAATATAGAACAGATATCCGCAACTAACTATAAACACATATTAAATGCAGTAGGTGATTCTTTAGAAAGATGGATGCCATTGCCAATATCTATGATAGGAAGAGTAAATTTAATGAAAATGAATATACTACCAAAAGTGCTTTATGTGTTTCAGAATGTTGCCCTTCCACCTCCTCCTGAATTCTTTCCACAAATAAGAAAGATGATGATACGTTTCTTATGGAAAAATAGGAAATCCAGGATACGCTTAACATTACTGTACCTCCCGTATGATCGGGGAGGCTTGAAATGCCCTAATTTTCACTGGTACTATTATGCTGTACATCTTAGGTCTATGATGTTTTATTATAGTAAACATTCTCCACATTGGGTTGATATGGAAACACAAGATTTAACAGTAACACTCCCAGCATATTTATATTCCAACTCAATAATGAAGCTCCTGAAACAAACTAAAAACCCATTTCTTAAAAATACAATTAGAGTATGGAGAGATGTTAAAAAAATTCTAAACGAATCAAATAATTTATCTTTATTTAGCCCAGTGTGGGGAAACCAATTCTTTTTACCAGGTAAAATGGACTCAACATTTAAAGAATGGAAGGATAAAGGTCTCCAAATGATTGAACACCTATATGAATCAAACTCAGACACACTAATGAGCTTTCAAGAGTTACAGAATAAATTTAATATAAATAAGAATCATTTTTTTAAATATCTTCAACTCAGAAATTTTATAAAAACCAACTCAGAACAATGTGCTGACAAAACCTCTAAAGTCAACTTTAGAAGAAATGCTAACAAAAGATAGTTTAAAAAAAGGTATTATATCAGATTTTTATCATTTATTGACATCCTACTCGCTTGAAGGATCACAGGATAGATATAATGCTTGGAAAGAAGATATAATAATGGAGTTAACAGAGGAAGATTGGCAAATAGCATGTAATCTGGCACACACGAGCTCAATTAGTACAGCTTTAAAAATGATTCAATATAAGTGGTTAATGCGGGTTTACATAACTCCTGTAGACCTCAATAAATACAATGGGGAGATACTTGATGTTTGTTCAAAATGTGTGGAGGAAAAAGGCACTCTGGTACATTGTATGTGGTACTGCAGGGAAATTATGTTATTTTGGACAGAAGTAAAAAATATAATTGAGAAAATCATTTCTAAACAAATAATTTTGGACCCAAAACTGTTTGTGTTCGGTCTATACCCTGAAAGACATAATTATACTAATAATGAACAAATGTTTATTAATTTAAGTTTGATTAATGCAAAAAGATGTATATCGTTATGTTGGAAAAACTTGAATAGACCTACTGCAAATCAATGGTTACAACAAATGTTATCAGCTCTTCCTTTAGAAAGGATAACGTATCTGTTAAAGGGCAAGCAAGAATTGTTTGAGTGTGTTTGGAACCCCTTTATTTTGTATGTAAAAAGTTTGGACACTTTAAATGAAAATGCAAACAATTGAAGAGCGTGCTGATCACAGTTTCCAAAGACAATAATAAGAGAAGACATCTATAGTTGGACTCATTATAAAAGAAATGAACAATGTAAAAAGAATTATGAGACACTTTGTTGTTGATTGTATTTTGATTTTATTTTTATTATTATTATTATTTGGGTGGGGGTATTCTACTTAGTTTGTTTATTGTATGAATGTTGTGTTAAATTTGTAAAAACTCAAATAAATATATTTTGGAAAAAAAACAAACAAAAAAAAAAACATTTAATACTTGAGCCAAACTGTTTCTGTAGAGTCTCTACTTCCTCTAAGGAATAAAAAAAAGTAGCATCTGACCTCTAATATGAATATTATGAAAATATTTACAGTCACAGAATATAATAGTGTTTATCATGTATTGTAAAGTATGATGTAAAAATGTGACAGTTCCCCCTATGGTCACAATATAGGGTGGTCACGGAATTTGGTGTAACACTGGCCCCTACCAAAGCAAAAATACACTCATTCGGACCACTGTGAGACAGACAGCTTCCAGCAACATCAACAAAACGGCAGTATCTGTTCCCAGTGAGTGAAATTGTAAATGTGGTTTGTCCCCGTTTCACATTTTAATCATGCAGTCCCGATCTTTTACTGAATTATAGAGAATGGGATTGTGATGTTAGTCGACATGAAAAAAAAAAGTTTTAAATCTGTAGCCTATGCCTCTTTTATGATTGTCTATAGTTGTCGTCGTTATCCACTGTTGTCATCACTCTTTGTTAAATAAATCAGGTCTCTCTTGTAAATGAGTTCCCTAGGCTCAATGGGATTAACCTGTATAAATAAAGGTTGAATGAATGAAAAACTGAAAAACGCAATGCATTACTGATACATAGGATACAGAGACATGGAAGTTTATGACCTTGAAAGGGTACAAGCAGGTTGTCATGAGTGTTACTGTGTGGAGGGTGAAGGGCGTGGTGAGGACGCTAGTGCTGTATGTTCGCCGCTTCTCCGCACTAAAAAGTTATTTTACTGTTGCCATGTTAGTGGACATTTATCTGGACTTATTTTGTTCAGTAGTTTATCAATCAAGGACTTTACGGACAGCTTAGTCAGCAAAGTGCTGTCAACCTCCTGTCAACTCCAGCATGGCAGCACAAACTTTGCTTGGAGGACTACGTAGCTGCAATTATTGTTGCGCTTACCTGCTTTCTCTGTCAACCTCCTGTGTCATCTGGACTGTTCTGGATTTTCTCCTGTGCTCCTCTTCAAGTTATGCTCATTCAAGTAACATCTCACTGCTTCTTGGATTTTTTTCGGAACTGTGTGTCTGCTGTTAGCGGCTAGCTCTGTGCTAGCTTCCCCCGGCTTGGCTGGCTCATCTTTGTTGACCTACTCCGCTTCCCAGCTGATTGGACTTAACAACTGCTCCATTCTACCTTCTGTTTCCACCATCAAATAACTGGGACTTCTGTGTAGACCTCGTTACATCCACAGAACAGCTCGCCTGCAGATTGTGTAGCCACAGACATGCCAAAATTAACCGCTCACTGGAGGAGAATAGGAAATTGAAGGAAGAGCTGTCCCGAAATAAAATGGATGGGCAAACCTTACAAGATGATGTGATGGTCAGCTACTACACTGGGCTTCAATGTTTAGCTGTTTTGATGGGTGTGTTGACTCAGCTTCTTCCCCTCTACCACAGACGGTCTGAAAACTTTCACCTTTTCAGATGCTCTTCCTAACTCTAATGCACATGAGGCTGAATCTGCCAGTCCAGCATATTGCATACCTCTTCAGCATTGACCGAAGAATGTGGTTTGAGTCTGTGGTCATGGTTTTACTAGACAAAATTGTGACTGTGTGCTGTACTTTGACTAATATGTGTCCCAGTGTTGTTTTGAAACTATGAACTGTTAAATAACCTTGTCAACTGAGCATGAGCTAACCATTAAATAACATTGTGAACTGAACATGAACGCTTTCAACCTTCATATTTTGCATATTGTGAGTAAATGATGGAAGAATAATTACATTTTCTAGTATATTTATTTGTGTCACAACAATGAGTTTTGTAAGTATATAATATTGAACACTGTAAACGAAGACATTAAAAATTTATTTTAACAAAATCTGAAATGAATATTACACGGAAAATGTCAGATTAAAACAGCTTAAAAATGGTGCAAACTTCAATACTGTATAGAACATTGAGGAAGAAAAATAAAAAGGTAACAAAATGTAACTACAGTAAATGTTCAACTTAAAACAATCACTGCAGTTCACATTAAAACAGGTAAAAACCAGTGTGAACGTCAATTTATCACAGTGATGAAGTAAATGTATAAAAAGGTTTTAAAAAAACAACTAAATATTACACTGTAAACAATCACTTCTTTTCAGATCAAAACTAGTAAATTGGCAGTGTAAACTACTGTAGTTAGGTTGAGAAAACAAAGGTAACAAAATATCCCTGACTACAGTATATAACTTTAAACAATCTTTTCAGATTAAAACTGTTAACTGGTAAAGTGACAGTGAGTGTAAACTTCAAAATAAAACAGTATTTTTTTTCTGAATATTATTATTATTATACACCTCTGCTTGAACCTTGTCACATTAGTGGGCATCATCCAATAGGCTGGAACATCAGTGACGGTTTTGTCCCCCCATATACCCACTGCTACTTAAATTTAAATACAAACCGGATTCCAAAAAAGTTGGGACACTAAACAAATTGTGAATAAAAACTGAATGCAATGATGTGGAGGTGCCAACATCTAAAATTTTATTCAGAATATCCAAAAAAGCTAAGTCTGGTCCTCTGGACATTCAAAAAAAAAAACAAAACAAAAAAAAAAAAAAACTGTAGAAACGTTTCGTCTTTCGTCCGAAAGACTTCCTCAGTCTGAGAAGCTTCTTCTTCTTCTTCTTCTTTGGTTTTTAACGGCAGCTTGCATCCATCATTGTTGCACTACTGCCATCTCTTGGTGCTTATATATTAATTTATTTTCTCAAATTCTCTTATTGAGTCCAGTATTTTTTTTAAAACGAAATATCTTTCTTTTCCCTTCATCACTACTCAGCTGAGCAGCGACTTCTTCCAACTTTAGTTCCCTATTATAACCAATTTCCATTCTCAATATTCTCCTATGACCCACATATTTCCTGCAATTATTAAAAACATGTTCTATTGTTTCTGCGGCATTACACCAATCACATAAACCAGTAAGATGTTTCCCCATCTTAAAAAGAGTGTCATTCAATAAACTATGCCCAGTTCTTATTCTATTTATAATTATCTCCTCCCTCCTATTTATTCCTCTGAGTCTATTAACATCAACTGTATTTTGTATCCTATATAAATGTCTCCCTTTTGTCTCATTATCCCATCTCATTTTCCATAATTTCTTGCTTTCGTTCCAAACTATACTTTTTCCTTCAGATTTAGTTAACTTTATCGGCATATCAATGTCTACTTTTTTAACAGTTTCTTTAGCCAACTTATCTGCCCTTTCGTTGCCTAATATACCCACATGGGCAGGAGTCCACATAATTACTAGATTTTTATTTTGTTCACATAGTCTTTGATGAACAAAAAGAATCTCATACAAAATGTGTTGATTGCATGAGCTTCCCTTTGCAATGCTCAACAGTGCTGATAATGAATCACTACAAACTATAATTTTACTTATTCTAGTATCCTCCACCCATTCTAAAGCCAATAAAATAGCACACAATTCTACTGTATATATACTTAGAAAATTAGATGTTCTTTTCGAAAGCTTAATCTTCAACTCCGGAATCACTACTGCTATACTAGTTGCTTCAGTTATTGGATCTTTTGAACCATCCGTATAAATTTGCAAATAATCATTATACTTTTTCTCTACTCGATCATAAAATTCTTGGCAAATATCTGTGGTATTTTTCTTAATATTTCGTAATGAACTATCAACATTAATGTATTTCCATGTCCATGTAGGCCTTAAAGGCCATAGTACAGTTGGATAAAATTCTTTGTTATATACTTGAAATTTTCTTGCGTTGCTATCCCCAATCCACCCAAAACTATGTTTAGGCTCCTTTCCTCTTTCCCAACAGTTTTCTAACACTTTCTTAACTGGATGATTTTCATTATGTCCTTTCAAATTTATCCAATAATTAACCATTAACTGTTGTCTTCTAATGCATAATGGCATTTCTCCTGCTTCTACTTGTAGAGCACATACTGGAGTTGATTTTACTGCCCCTAAACAAATTCTCAGTGCTCTAGCTTGGATGACATCTAATTTACTTAATAGAGTTTTAGCTGCTGATCCATAGACCACACTCCCATAATCTATTCTTGACCGGATTAGTGACACATAAATATGTTTAAGAGATTCAAAATTTGCACCCCATGTCAACCCTGCTAAACACCTCATAATGTTTATTACCTTTTTACTCTTCACTATGATATGCTCTATGTGATTTCTCCAAGTTAATTTCTTATCAAACACTACTCCCAAGAACCGAAAATAATCAACACTTTCTAACTCTCTTCCATATAATTTTAACTTTTTAACTCCAATCTTTCTATTTGTGAAGAACATGACTTTTGTCTTTTCAACTGAAAATGTGAAGCCCCACTCTGTTCCCCACTCACTTACTTTATCTATCCCTTCCTGAAGTTTTAAAATAAGATGTTCCACATTTCTCCCCCTTTTCCATAATGCTCCATCATCAGCAAAAAGGGATTTACCATAACTGAAAGATATGTCTTTGAAAATGTCATTAATCATAACTGAAAATAGTGTAGGGCTTATCACACTTCCTTGAGGGGTTCCATTTTCTATTTTATATTGCTGTGATAAATATGATCCTATTTTAACTTGAATAGTTCTATCTAGGGGTGTAACGATACACAAAACTCACGAGACGAGACGAGAAAATCACAGATCTTGCGAGAACGAGACGAGATTTTAACATTAGTTCAAGAAAACTTCAAAGATCGGTTTTATGCCGCAAAAAGGCTTTTATTCTGTTTTAACATGTATTACAAACCCAACTGATGTCTTCATTTTACTGATTGAATCTCCTTAGACCTTAGAACAGTGGTTCTTAACCTTTTTTGAGCTACCGAACCCTCAAGTTTCATATGGCCACTCACCGAACCCCTCTTTTTTAATATATAAAATATGATTTTTTTTTTTCCAAATTCTACAACATCACCTTGCTCAAAGAACAAAAGCAACACAGTGCATGAACTCACAACAACTTTATTCTGGCCCAATAAGAGTTTCATCCCCCAAAAATATTTTTGTACAATTTTTAATCATCAAAGAGGAATTTGGGATAATTTATCTTCAGCTGCTGTTCCGAGTAGCAGATTTGCCATCTTTAATGCAGCTGGTTTTATGAGAGATTCACCAATGGAGTGTGGCTTACCCTGCTTTGCGATCAAATAAGCAACTTCGTACGATGCTGCGAGGATCGGTTTGCTAACAGGTACAAATCCAAGAGCAGGCAGAGTGGCCCTTTCATCATATCTGGCTCGTTGCACCTTGAAATGAACAAAAAAAGGTAATTATTAGGTTGAAAGTGTCAGAAATTACCACAAAATTTTTAATTGACCTTAAACCAGAAAAAGAGTACTAAAACATGTTGCTGAAAAGGTAGAATAAGCTTTTAAATTAGCAAAAGAAAGCAAAAAGAATATATTTGCCCAATTAGGCTGAAAGAAGCAGAAATGAGCACAAAAATGTGGAAATTATCTGAAGAAAATCTAAAATTAGAAAAAAGATTCAGCTGAAAAGTAGCTAAAATAGCAGAAAGAAGCATCACCAGAATGAAGTTGAGAGAGCACATTTTTGCTGAATTAGGATGACATTTTTTTTAATAAGAGCATTAAATGTGGAATTAGCTTAAAAAGCTAAAATTAGCATAGAAACAACATCATATCTGGCTCGTTCACCTTGAATTCAGCAGGCGTTGTGTTCTTGTACTGTATTCTCCGTCTGTGCATCTTCATGAAGTGTTCCTTCAGTTTTGCCGGCGCCAGACTAGTTGCTCAACTTCGTGTTGCATATCATGCAGATAGGACGCTGACTCCCATCCCGTTCCGTGACACAAGTGAATCCATGTCCAACCACTTTCTTTTTTTGCCCGACATATTTACCGTAGTTTGTAAACACACGACGTACAGCCATTTACTTCATGCGCGCGTTATATTTCCGCATCACTGCACTGAATCGTGTGTTGCCAGATTGGGTGGTTCACCGCGATTTTCCTTCTGACTTTTGCGGATAGAGAGTGCTTTGGGCGGGTGGTACTCTATCTGGCAACACCGGTCACACCGGTGTTTACACGCGTGTCTTTACATTCGGGGCAGCGTCGGGACCCTCCATCAATGTAGAGGCGTCTCGTCTGCGGTAGTTCCATCAGTAGTTGGGGCGTCTTCTATAGCAACTTCATCCGGCGAAGCCATGCTGTCCGTGACGCTGACTTGCTAGGGGCTCTGCTAGCGCTAGCATTAGCATCTCGCGAGACAACGTTACCTCTCAACGAGAGATATCGCGGGAGTTTAATATCGCGAGATCTCGTACAACGAGATCTCGTTACATGCCTAGTTCTATCACATAAAAAATCCTTTAACCAATTAAACATGTTTCCACCTATTCCTGCCTGATGTAATTTAATCATTAACCCTTCTCTCCATAACATATCGTATGCTTTTTCTACATCAAAAAACACAGAAACAACAGTTTCCTTATTTATCTGGGCTTTTCGAACATCGTCCTCTAAACATAAAATAGGATCCATTGCTCCTCTTCCTCTACGAAACCCACTCTGATGATGTGTAATGATGTTTCTTGACTCTAAATAATGCATCAATCTCTCGTTCACCATCCTTTCCATCAATTTACACATATTAGAGGTTAACGCAATAGGTCTGTAATTTACAGGATTACTGTGATCTTTCCCAGGTTTCTTAATTGGGATAATAATTGCTTCTTTCCATCTATATGGTAAATGCCCTTCTCTCCATATCTTATTAAATAACATTAAAAGTTTATGTAATCCTTCATCATTTAGATTTTTTAACATATTATAACATATCTCATCTTTCCCTGGAGCACTGTTCCTAGTTTTTCCCAAAGCTCTTTTCAGTTCTCCAATAGAGAAGGGACAGTTCATCAGATCTTGATTAATATTCTCTTTTCTTCTTAAAGCTTCTACATTTCTTCTTTTAGTTATCTCCCTTTTCTGTTTGTCATCATCTGATAAATTTTTCCCACTATGTATTTCAACAAAAGTGTTCGCTAAAATATCAGCCTTGTCTCTATCAGTTATTATTATTGTTATTATATAGTCTGAGAAGCTGTATTCAGCTCAGTCTTATAAATAGCACCCTCCCACAGTGGATCAACCAGTTGGCTGATGACAGCCGAAACCAGCTGCTCACATGATCAAGGAGGACCATCAGCCTGACGATGGATCGTTAACACCCTGATGGTTGTTTGCTATTCACAGAGGGCTGAGTGATACTAGCAATAACAGCATTGTAAGTGGGGGACAGTTGAACCCGGAGGCCTCCACCTCTGTTTAATGATGGACGGTTTCTTTTCACAAAGATGGCCTCCTTTACTCCTCTCTCAAACCATTGTTCCTCTCTATCAAGGATGTGAACATCTTCATCCCTGAAAGAGTGACCGCTGGCCTGGAGATGAGTGTAGACCGCAGAGTCCTGACCTGATGATGTTGATCTTCTGTGCTGGGCCATCCTTTTGGCCAGTGGCTGTTTAGTTTCCCCGATGTAAGACTGATCACAGCCCTCCTGACACTGAACAGCATACACAATATTACTCTGTTTGTGCCGGGGGACTGGATCTTTGGGATGAACCAGTCTTTGTCGTAATGTATTTTGGGGTTTAAAAGCCACTGGGACGTTGTGTTTAGAAAATAAACGTCTCAATGTCTCTGAAACTCCCGCAACATACGGAATGACCACTGGTCTGGGTCTGGGTTCCTTCTTTTCACCTGATGGCTGGCTGGAGTCCTGTTTGGGTTTCTTCTCTGCTTTCAGGAAGGCCCAGTTAGGATATCCACATTTCTCTAGAGCCTGTTTTGTGTGTGATTTCTCCTTCTGTCTGGCTGCTGAGTTAGTGGGGACGCTGTCTGCTCTGTGGTACAGAGTCCTGATGACTCCTAACTTGTGCTCCAGAGGGTGATGGGAGTCAAACTGTAAATACTGGTCTGTGTGTGTGGGTTTGCGGTACACCTCAGTTTGCAAATTTCCTCTATCAGAAACTGAGACCTCACAGTCCAAGAAAGCCAACCTGCCATTTTTTACATCTTCTCGTGTGAACTTGATATATTTATCCACAGAGTTGATGTGATCAGTGAAATGTTGGACTTCCTGAGATTTAATTTTAACCCAGGTGTCGTCAACATACCTGAACCAATGACTTGGTGGTCTCCCTGAAAAGGATGTCAAAGCTCTCTTTTCTACCTCCTCCATGTACAGGTTGGCAACAATAGGAGAAACTGGAGACCCCATAGCACACCCATGTTTCTGCCTATAATATTGCTCCCCATATGTGAAGTAGGTTGACTGCAGGCACAGTTTCAAGAGTTGACACAGTTGTTCTGTGGAAAGTGTGGTCCTGTTGCTCAGAGTGGTGTCTGATTTTAACCTTAAACAGACCACCTCTACTGCTTCATCAACAGGAATGCACGTAAAGAGTGATGTGACATCAAAAGAGACCATTGTTTCATCAGTCTCCATGATGACATCCCTCACCTTATCCACAAAGTCCATGGTGTTCTGTATGTGGTGTTCTGAGCTGCCAACTAAAGGGATGAGTACAGACGCCAGATATTTGGAAACATTGTAAGTGACCGAGTTAATCATGCTAACAATTGGTCTTAAAGGTACACCCTGTTTGTGGATTTTGGGTAAACCATAAAGACTTGGCGTGGCCTCCCCTGGGTACAGTCTGTGGTACAGAATATTGTCAATAGCCTTGTCCTGCTTCAAAATTTTCAGGCAATCTATCAACTTCTTCTTGTAACCACTTCCTGGATCTCTTTTCAGCGGTTCATAAGTGGTTAAGTCACTAAGGAGTGACATAACTTTCTCATGATAGTCTTTCTGGTTCAAAATCACTGTGCACCTTCCTTTGTCTGCTGGGAGAATTATGATGTTTTTGTCTTTGCTAAGAGTGGTGAGTGCATCCCTCTCTTCTCTACTGATGTTGGAAGGTGGTGGTTTGGCATTACTGAGACAGGCTGAAACTTTGACTCTGAGTTGTTCGGCTTCAAAATCTTTAATTTTGTTGTTACGGATGGCTGACTCAGTGGCTGTGATCATCTCTACCAACGGAACTCTACTTGGTGCCACTGCAAAGTTTAGTCCCCTGGCAAGAATCTCTGTCTCCGGCTGGGTGAGCTGTCTGTCAGATAAATTCTTCACCCAATTTTCTGTCTCCCTGGCATGTAGCTGTGTAATGTGTTGTCCTACACTGAATGTGTTGTTATTATAATTGTGATGGTGTTGACGAGTTATCAGTAAGTTAAATTTGTTTTGTTGTCGAGTCTTGGACTTGACATGCTGTGCTAAGCGTGCCTGATCTGTATATATTTTATTATATATCTATAAAATAAAATGAAGGTTCTAGCATTGACATTTGCAAAGAGTGACAAAGCAGCATATGAGTTAATGTACACAGTATATGTATGAGGTAGTTGATGTTGGTATAGAGGCAAAGTGGCATATGCAGTAAGGCACATAAGGCACATTGGCATCCTTAAATAAGGCTAGTCAGAGAATACTGTATATGTATCAGCAGTAGTGTAGATATAAAAGTAGTGTAAATGTAAACAGTAGTAATAAATGTAAACAGTATTAATAAATGTAAACAGTGAATGTAAACAGTAGTATGACTATAGGCAGTAATGTAATACAAACATTAGTGCAAATATGAGAAGTAGTGCAAACTGAATGAGCACATGACCGAGAGTTTAGTGAATAACCCGTTTGATGACACAGAGTCCAGTGTTAAAATCTTTGTGTTGTGTGGTAATGTGTGAGAAAGTTTTTTGTGTTAAGGCAGTTCAAATGGGAGGGGAGGCAGAGCAGGCAGAGTGTTTAGCATCCTGACTGCCTGATGAACAGAGCTGTCTCTCAGTCTGCTGGTTCGAGCCTGGAGACTCCTCAGTCTCCTCCCTGATGGCAGCAGTCTGAAGCAGCTGTGTAGTGGGTGTGTGGGATCACCTGCCATGCAGAGGGCTTTCCGAGTGAGGCGGTTGCTGTGTAAGTCCTGCAGTGAGGGCAAGGAGGTGCCGACGATCTTCTCAGCTGCTCTCACGATGCGCTGGAGGCTCTTGCGGCAGGATGCAGTACATGCACCAAACCACACAGTGATGCAGCTGGTCAGGACACTTTCTATGGCACCTCTGTAGAAGGTGCACATGATGGGGGTTGAAGCTCCAGCCCTTTTCAGCTTGCGGAGAAAGTAGAGGCGCTGGTGAGCCTTCTTGGCCAGTGCTGCAGTGTTCCTGCTCCAGGACAGGTCCTCTGAGACGTGCACTCCCAGGAACTTGGTGCTGTCCACTCTCTCCACTGCGGTGCTGTTGATGGTCAGAGGGGCATGTTGTGCATCCCTCTTCCTGAAGTCCACAACAATCTCCTTTGTCTTCTCCACGTTGAGAGTGAGATTGTTGTGTCCGCACCACAAGGCCAGGCGGCTCACCTCGTTCCTGTAGTCCGTCTCATCGTTGTTGCTGATGAGACCTACCACTGTTGTGTCGTCCGCAAACTTGATGAAGTGGTTGGAGCTGTATGATGGTGTGCAGTCGTGTGTTAGCAGGGTGAATAGAAGGGGGCTCAGCACACATCCTTGTGGGGCCCCTGTGTTCAATGTGATGGTGCTAGATGTGTTACTCCCGACCCGTACTGTCTGTGGTCTCCCGGTCAGGAAGTCTAGCAGCCAGTTACACATTGAGGTGTTCAGCCCCAGACTGTCCAGTTTAAGGATGAGCTGTTGGGGGATGATGGTGTTGAATGCCGAGCTGAAGTCGATGAACAGCATTCTAACATAAGAGTCCTTCGTGTCCAGATGTGTGAGAGCTGTGTGGAGGGCAGAGGAGATGGCATCGTCGGTTGAGCGATTAGGTCGGTATGCAAATTGGAAGGGAGGCAGGGAGGACAGATGTGATGCTTTTCATGACTAGCCGTTCAAAGCACTTCATCAGGATGGGGGTGAGTGCTACTGGGCGATAGTCATTGAGGCATGCGGGCGTTGCCTTCTTTGGGACAGGGATGATGGTGGTGGCTTTGAAACAGGTGGGGACGATGGCCTGGCTCAGTGAGATGTTAAAGATGTCCGTGAAGACCGCTGCGAGTTCCCCTGCACAGTCCTTCAGCACACGACCAGGTATGTTGTCAGGACCAGAGGCCTTCCGGGCGTTAATCTTGATGAATGATCGCCTTACGCTGTCTGAGGACAGCACCAGCACCTGGCCATCAGGAGAGGGGGGGAGTTTATGTGCAGGTGTGCTGTTACTTGCCTCAAACCGAGCAAAGAACTCATTCAGTTCATTCAGCGTAGAGGTTGAGCTGTCACAAGTCTGGGGGGATAGTTTGTAGTTTGTGATGGTCTGTATTACCTGCCACAGACTGCGTGTATCCTTGCTGTCCTTGAAACGGTGAGCTATTTTCAGGATTTTTCCTTTTTTCAGGAGTTTTTTCAGGATATAAGATAAATAATACTAAATCTGAAATAATGTACTTATCAGAAAAAGAACGTCTCAATCCCCCAGTTTCTACTCCATATGTAGCGTCAAAACAAGGATTTACCTATCTAGGTGTTAAAATCACTCCTACAACAAACAAGATTATTCCAACTAATTATAACCCCCTTATAGAATCAGTTAGGCATTCAATATCATATGTGTTAATTGGGTTTATTGATGCCTCTAAGGCATTTGATCGTGTCAATCATTACAAGTTATTTGACAAATTAAAACAGAGAGGTGTTCCAGATATTATTATACGAATTTTAGTTTACTGGTATTCTAACCAGAAAATGCATGTAAAATAGGGAAATAACATCTCTGCTTCCTTTGGTGTGAGTAACGGTGTGCGTCAGGGTTGGCTTCTTTCACCTGCCCTGTTTAACATTTATATGGACGACCTGTCAAAAGAATTGAACCTCTGTAAAACTGGATGTGTGATCGGTGATACCCTGGTTAATCACTTTATGTATGCTGATGACCTGGCTGTCCTCTCGCCCAGCAGTGCTGGTTTTCAACAGTTACTGAATATCTGCTCTGATTATGGGCTGAGATTTGATGTGCAGTACAATGCTAAGAAAACGGTTGTGCTAATATGTAGGACTAAAGCAGACAAACAACTCTGTTTCCCTGATTTCTTTTTGTCAGGACAAAAGTTAAATGTTTGCTCAAAAACTAAATATCTGGGTCACTACATCACTGACCAGCTATGTGATGATGATGACATTTATCGACAGTGTCGCATGTTGTACGCCCAGGCAAACATTCTGAGGAGGAAGTTTCACATGTGCACTAATGAGGTAAAAATATGTTTGTTTAAAGACCGTGTAAAGTGAATTTCAACATTTTCTTAAATAAACATTATAAATGTGATAATTGTAATCTTGTAAATGAGTAAAAAGTCTCAAAATTGTAGCTCAATTAATTTTGGAGTTATAGAGCAAACTGTGTATAAACATATTTCTGGTTCAGGATTTTTTAGGCGTGTTTTAAACGTGACCGCGTTTCGTCACGCGGTCCTCATTAGTAGAGCCCCCACCCCCTGCAGCTCCGGCCGTATAAATTCGCCTCGGTGGAGCCGTTCACTCGCGAATCGCAGACAGCATCAGATAGCAATAGCATAGATATTTTGTTCATTGTTAGCTAGCTAATCAATTATGCCTCGTTCGTGCATCTTCCCTGGATGTCGCAATGGTCAGGGCACCCGTACAAATCATAACATGTTTTTATACTGCGTCGTTTTATGCTGAGTATCTGTAATGCCTGGTTGGGACAATGGTTAGAGCGCTTGCCTTCCGTCCCAAAGCCCACGGGTTCAAATCCCGCATGGTGCAACTCTTTTTTTTTTTTTTTTAAATTCATTCCAGATTAAAAACACACAAGAAAACTATTTACAAAAACAGCGTAACTCTTGGAAAAAGTAGCTGCTGTTACAGACAGAACTCGGATAAAAACAGAGCAGGTTTACTGGCTCTGCTGTCTGCCTCAGTGCCTCTCCACTGTGGGACACGAGCAGGACCAGCGCAGCTGCCTGAAACCACGCCCACGCACTGACACGCCCCTAGCGTTCCAGACCAAGAGAAAATAAGGTTTTTTCATGATTTTTGAGACTTAATTTTATAAGGTAAACAATGTTTTTAATCAGTCAGATTTAAATGGGTGATTAATAACACATATTTATGCCATGTGACAAACTAAAAACACACATTTAATTTCACTTTACACGGTCTTTAAAGCTTACTGTACATCCTTGTATGCAGCTCCTCTGTGGTGTAAATTTAAAAAAGCTAGCATGCAGAAACTTAAGGTTGCTTATAATGACTCCCTGAGAATTCTACTTAAGAAACCCAGGTCCAGCAGTGCAAGTGAAATGTTTTGTATTGCACATGTCAGAACGTTTCAGGCGCTCATGAGAAATTTGATGTACAAGTTTATGCGTCGTTTGTGCAGCTCCATGAACAGTCTTATTGTAACGTTTTCACATCCCTCTGTCAGTGCGCTAAGATACCAGTCGGCTCTGTGGAATCATTGGTACGCAAGTCTCTTATAAGATTTTATTTTTTATTATATATATTTTTATTCTTTTTATTTTTTTCGGTATGTGTTGTGTGTGTTATGTTTTTTTGTGGACCACGAGTCTGTCGAATAAAGTTGATGATGAATAGAAAGATGGTCCAAACTACCCATTTCCTTAATTGGTTGCGTCAATATTATAAAAATGACAATATTGCCAACATTTTTATACTTTTTCCAATCAATTCCACTTTCCCCACCCTCCTCCTTCTTTAAGGAGATAAATAAAAACTGTTCCAACTTCATTTGGAATGGTAAGCTTCCTAGATTGAGACTGTCTCTCTTATATTTGCCTTATGACAGAGGAGGTTTACAATTGCCAAATTTATTATGGTATTTCTGGGCAGCCCAGATTAGGGCAGCTATGTTTTACTTTATTACCAGCCATCCCCAGCGTGGGTTACAATTGAGTCACAGCTGATCTCTACTCCTATAAACTTATACTTGTATTCATCAGACAGGAAAAAGCTTATCAAACAAACGAAAAACCCTTTTCTGAAAAATACAATACTTATTTGGCAAAAAGTATTTGATCATTTGGGAGAAAAGCAATATCTATCCCAGTTCTCACCCATTTTTGGAAACAAGGATTTTGGTCCAGGTAGAGCAGACCCTGGATTTAAGCTCTGGTCTGCTAAGGGGGTAGCTAAGGTTTCTGATCTTTTTTCAGGGAGGGTATTTATGTCATTTGAAGAACTTCAAAACAAACATGATATTCCTACAAAACATTTCTATAAATATCTTTAAATCCGGAGTTTCATTTTATCCAAGGGGCGGCCGTGACGTAGTGGTAATGGCAGTCGTCCCCCGATCGGAAGGTTGGAGGTTCGAATCCCGGTTCCCAACACCATGTGTTGTTGTGTCCCTGGGCAAGACACTTAACCCCGAGTTGCTCCCGGTAGGACTGGAAAGCGCCTTGCATGGCAGTCTGCCGCTACCGATGTATGAATGTGTGTATGAATGGGTGGATGGTTGGTATTGTAAAGCGCTTTGGGGCCCATCATAGGGGGCTGGAAATCACTATATAAATAAGCTCCATTTACCATTTACCATCCAAGCAACAAAATAATCTTGATCTACCCTCTTTGTCTTCATTAGAGGACATTATCGTAAAGCACCTATATGATGGAGGGTAGGTGTCTTGTCTCTATTCCCTGTTTGCTGACAAATGTAAAGAATCTTCGGACAACATTTTAAAGGCATGGGAAACAGATTTGGGAGAAAGTGTGTCGAGTGAGGAGTGGTCTGAAGCCTGCACTTCGATTCATAAACAATCAGCCAACACAAACTCCAACTTACTACAATACTACAAGACAGCTCTGTTCATCAGGCAGTCAGGATGCTTAACACTCTGCCAGCTCTGCCCTCCCTCCCACGTGTACTGCCTTAATCACAAAAAACTTTCACACATTACCTCACAACACAAAGTTTTTTAACACTGGACTCTGTGTCATCAATACGGGTCATTCACTCAACTCACGGTCATGTGCTCATTCAGTTTGCACTACTTCTCATATTTGCACTAATGTTTGTATTACATTACTGCCTATAGTCATACTACTGTTTACATTTACTGTTGACATTTATTACTACTGTTTACATTTATTACTACTGTTTACATCTAGACTTTTCATATCTACACTACTGCTGATATACAGTATATATTCTTTTTACTAGCCTTATTGCATAATGCCACTTTGTTTCTATACCAATATCAAATACCTCATACATATACTGTGTACATTAATAATAATAATAATAATAATAATGTCTTTTCCTGTCATCTGCGTATGTTTCCCATACACAGACAAAATTTGTCTCTGCATTTAACCCAACCACCTACCAGGTGGTGCAGTGAGCAGCCATAGAAAGCGCCCGGGGAGCTGGAGAATTAGATGTGCACTCATAGACACCCCAAGGTGTGTAGTGGCCGGGACGCGAACCTGCGTCCTTCGGGTTTCAAGTCAAAAGCCCTGCCACTACACCATCTTGGCTCCATAACCCCATTTGCTGCTTTGTCACTCTTGACAAATGTCAAATGCCAGAACCTTCATTTTATTTTATAGATATACTTTTTATACTTTATACTTCGGGACAGTATTACACTCTATTTCATTTTTGCTGTTGGTGAAACTTTTTATACTTTTATACTACTATGGAAAACTACTATGAAAAACTCAGGACAGTATTACACTCTATTTCATTTTATGATTATGTTTATTAAATGTTGGTGTTTTGGTGTTGGTGAAACTTTTTATACTTTTTTACTACTATGAAAAACTACTATGCAAAAAAACTCAGGACAGTACTAAACTTTTATTATTTCATTTTATGCTTGTTTATTAATTGTTTAGTGTTTAAATGGTTACTGTTGCACCGAGGGACTGAGAGAGAAATGCAATTTCAATACTGTGTATGTCCTGTACATATTGCAGTTCTGACAATAAAGTTGACTTTGACTTTGATACAAATGGCTGACTAGACAATACATCACTCCAATTAAATTGCATCACTTTAACCCTAATATTCCTGACACTTGCATTAAATGTAGTTTCCAAAAAGGATCTTTATTTCATTGTATGTGGGCGTGTCCTCGAGTGTTAGCTTTTTGGAAGGAAGTATTGATTGTGATTAGTCAGATGATTGGTAAAAAGGTTCCTTTAAATCCTAAAATGTGCATCTTGAATATTTATCCTGATGACTTTGTTATCTCAAACAACTTACTTAATGTCTCCTTTTTGGAAGCTAAACGCTGTATTGCGTCCTCATGGAAGAAAGACTTATTATGTGGAATCTCACAATGGACTACGCAAATGACGTTTTACTTTGCACTTGAGAAAATCAGTTATTTTACTAAGAACAAGCTTGATAAATTTTGGAATATCTGGACTGTCTTTTACAACTTGCTGGGCCAAAATGATATCCAACTCGATGGCTGGAAAAAGGACTTGTTATAAGGTCATATGGTGAGCTAAACGGATGTGTATACTGGTTGGTCTCTTGAGGATCTGCTGCAAACCCCCTTTTTTTCTCTCCCCTTGTGTATATGTTCTTTTGATTTTTGTCTTTTCTGGGTCTATATTTTAAGTATTTGTAATTGAATATATGTATGCTTCTTGTTCTCTTGTTAAAATCAATAAATATATGTTTTAAAAAAAGTCACTAATGATATTCTCATGGCCTCAGACAATGGACTTGTGTCTACACTGGGCCTGTTAGACTTCAGTGCTGCATTTGATATAGATTATCAAAATATTTTACTACAGAGGCTTGAATATGATATTGGGATTACAGAAAAAGCTCTAAAATGGTTTAAATCATATCTATCTGATAGATTCCAGTTTGTAAACGTAAATAATAAATTGTCTTCATACATTAAAGTTAGTCATGGAGTCCCTCAGGGCTCAGTGCTTGGGCCAATACTCTTTACTTTATATAATTTAGGTATACATTAGGTAAAGTTATTACACAGCATGGGATAAATTTTCATTGTTATGCTGATGATACACAGTTATATTTGTCCATTAAACCCAATTAATCCAATCAGTTACTTAGACTACAAGCATGTCTTAAAGACGTAAAAACCTGGATGACCCTTAATTTTTTTCCTTTTGAACACAGACAAGACTGAGGTTTTGGTTTTTGGACCTGAGCATCTTAGGAACGAATTTTTCAGTCTTTTGCCCTCCTTAGATGGCATTAATCTAGCCTCCAGTTCTAAAGTTAAAAATCTTCGTGTTATTTTTGATCAGGACATATCTTTTATCCCCCACATTAAAAACGTTACTAGAACTGCCTTCATCCACGTGCGTAATATTGCTAAAATAAGAACCATCTTATCTAAAAATGATGCAGAAAAACTGGTTAGCGGTAATGCATTTGTCACGTCTAGACTGGACTATTGCAATGGTTTATTATCTGGGTGTCCAAATACAGAATAGAATTCAAAATCCTACTTCTATCCCACAAGGCTCTCAACAACCTAGCTCCATCTTATATTACAGATCCTATTGTTCCATATTTTCCTAACAGAGAACTTCACTCTCAGGCTGAAGGTTTACTTGTGGTTCCTAGAATTTACAAAAACAGAATTGGAGGCGAAGCTTTCAGTTATCAGGCTCCTCTCTTGTGGAACCAACTTCCAATTTCCGTCCATGAGGCTGACACATTATTCAGTTTTAAATCTAGGCTTAAGACTCCTTTTTGCTGAATCCTATAGTTAGGGTCGGCTTAGGTTTCCTGAGCTGTCCCTTAGTTATACTGCTATAGGCTTAAGTCCCACAGTATACTTCCACGTACATCCATACGCTGAGGTACGCACGTACGCACAAAGCTCAATTTTTACGACCACGTACGCATATGCGGTGTTGCACAATAAACAGCACAAAACGGTGTGCCCGGAATTATGTGCCCGTAATTATGTTCACATCAACCTGTTTTTTGTGCGACACAGACTGCATTTCCCGTTTTGTGAACGAAAATGGAGGCAAATTTCGAAGAGAGGCTCTTAAATGAGATAAGAAAACAGAGAAATTTATATGATACGTCAATGAAAGAATACAAGGACACTCAAAGACATGACTGAAAGAATAGCGGAAATGACAAAATTAAAGAAATGACAATAAGAATTTGGCGTGAAAATGTGAAAATGTACATGAGAATGTATGCTCAAGTATAGGGCTGAACTCTCTGAGGACAGTACAGGTAGTCCTCGACTTACGACACCCCCGACTTACGACGTTTCGGACTTACGTCACGTATCTCATTAAAAAAAGTAAATAAATAAATGTACAGTACTGTACAGTTACCAAGCACTTAGCCTATCCTAACATAGTTAAGGAGTGAGTTGAATTGTCTCCCTCCTCCATGCAGGCTCCATTCACATAAAGGGAGCTAGCTCTCTTTATGTGAAAGGGAGACAATTCAACTCACTCCTTCATCTTTAAAAACTGTGTTAGGATAGGCTAAGTGCTTGGTAACTGTACAGTACTGTACATTTATTTATTTATTAAAAAAATATATATATTTTTTGTATGTGATCCGACTTACGTCATTTCCGTGTTACGAACGGCCCGTAGGTACGGAACTCGTTCGTAAGTCGAGGACTACCTGTACATGCAGTGCTTTAAGTGGAAAAAAATAAGTGCCGGTACCCTCCCTAATGTCATAATAATATGCATACCTGCAAACTCAGAAGGGATGAAAAAGGTGACAAACGTTGCGCCAACCCCCCCCCAAAAGATTTTGTAATTTTTTAACATGCTTCAGGTAAAAGTCATTTACTAACCTAATTTAATGAGGACATAAATAGGAAAGATTGTGTCAACCAAAAAATCAACAACCAACAACAGCAGCAAGTCAAATACAGCAGAACATTTTGCTAACAATGCGCTGCTCAGAGCCAACAGATGCATTTAAAAACTTAAGACTTATCTCTTCAGACAGGCTTTTGGTTAATTTTGTACATTGATTTTAGAGTTTGTTATGTTTTACCTTTTTGTATAGTATTTCTGTGATTTTATGATTTTATTTTTCCTTTTGTAAAGCACTATGTGACTCTCATGTCTGTGAAATGTGCTATATAAATAAAACTTACTTACAGTAAAAACTCATTTCTTAAATATGCTGGTGAAGATGTTTTGCCAGAAATTTTGAATAAAGTAGATGTCATTTCCTGCATTCTTGTGTATTTTAACAAGTTGTTAAACATCTATGTTTACCTACATGTAAACATGATTCACTAACTATTTTAGAGACATCTAACAAAATAAAGTCAGGTCCTGTGGACAGATTAAAAATTGTTTAAATTATTATTGATCATGAATCAGGATATTTTAGAGACACCTCATTCAACTAGTTCATATATCATCCTGTTTTTAAACTCACTCCTGTGGCTAAAATAATAAAATTAATGTGATACTTTAGTGGCTTTAGGGGTGCAATTGACTGTTATTTTGTTAATTTTTATTTTGTTTTATTTGTAACACAACATGCCATTTTACTAAACAATGGTTACACTCCACTGCATGTATAAAAATATTAACTTTACCCACACGTTGGAGGAGTTACTTCCACTTCCCTCGCGCTCTGTCGCGCTGCAGAGTTTGTTTTTGTTTTTACAGAGTTCGCTGTCGTCTCCTCCCCCTGTCTATTCTGAGGTTGTGATTGGCCAAAAGGACGCGCTCCACCAAAGATGTTTTATTGTCGGGAAGATGCATTACTCTTTCTTGAAATCCAGTCGGGGGAAATGATGCATTCTAATCTGCCACAGGTCTTTCAAGTGGAGAAGATGAAAATAAGTTCCGGAACGCACCTTACGTTTAAAAAAAGTCCCGGACCCTTATTTAAAGTCGGTACTCTCAGGGTTAAATTTTAGAAGTGGCGGAACTGGGTACCGGTGAGTTCCGGCCCACTTAAAGCACTGTGTACATGTGTACGGATGCACAAGGGGGTATACTGGGGGCTTTAGACTGCTGGACGACAAACTGACCACACTTTTTCACTCTGCTACTGTCTTTACTTACTCTGCTCAACCTGTTTTGTATTTGTAATTATTTTTTATATCCTTAACTTGTGTTTTTTTTTGTCGTTCAGGTACATTCTGCTGGAGGTTTCTTCCTTTAAAAAAAGGAGTTTTTCCTTTACACTATTGCCATTGTGCTTGCTCAGGATGGGAGACTGCAACGAAGCCAAGATTCAACTTGTCATGCTGGATTCCTTAGATAGAAAACTTTACTAATTGGCTTTTCTATGTATGTGAATGTTCGTGCAAAGCGCACTGAGGCACCTTTGTTGTGATTTGGCGAATTGAACTGCAGACATATGTAATTTTTTTATTTGTGGAAAAATATTAAGTATAGCAATCAAGCAAAAAGTAAGAGTATTTGCAAAAGAAATGAAAACAGCTAAAACTAGCAGTAGTACCGGTACTTTCTTGTTGTTTAACAACCAATAATATTATTTTTTTATGTCAGTTTTGGTCAAAGCTTAAAAGAGCCTCTGCAGAGTGACCAAACAGTCGCATGTGGCTCCAGAGACGCAGATTTCCTTAGGCTCTGACTGAAATATTTAATAAATTTCAAATAACTATGGAATACATGATGACACTCTTAAACACTCTTAAACAGGCCAGTAAAATCTATGATTCTTTTTGCACGTCAAATCCTCAATGCCACCTGTCAATCAATCCAGTACACTCATCAGCAACTGACCATTCAGTGATCACGATTTGTCCCAAAGTAAAACGCCCATTACCTGCAGGAGCTGCACCCCATTTTCCTCTTGACAACATTGCAAGGTTTGCATTACAGACGCTTTGCTGTTGGAGGGACTTCGTGAAAAATTATGATGTAGCTTAGTGTGTTTGTGTATTACAGTTAGAAAAATTTAGTAGTTATTAATTTTGTGATGTAGTTTGTGTATTACAGTTAGAAAAATTAAGTAGAGATTTTTTTGTGTATTACAATTAGAACAATTAAGTAGAGTTATTCATTTGTACTGTCAGACTCATGAATAAATAAATAATAAGAATAAACACTGCAAAATGTCACATCATGTTGATACTGATCTGTTTCTTGTTGCTGCGTTCATCTGTGACCATCTGCTCATGTTCGTGCTGCTGTTTATAATGATGTTTTTCTACTACATTAGGGCTTAGTGTATTACTAGCTGATGTCTCTCTTAGTTAATCCTAGATGTTATTATTGTTCTTCTCTTGCATTTGTTGTTGGATGTAACTGGGACCCTGTGTACATAATCTCGTTTTCAACACATGTACTACATGCGGTGCAAATGACAATAAATTCTCTCTGACTCTGACTCTGACTCATTTTGTGATGTAGTTTGAAGGTTATCATTGGTTGAACAAACTGTGAAATAAGGGGCAGATATAATAAGATTTCATCTTCTTTCTGCTCCTTTCATTTGATCCTACTTGTATTCTTATATTGATAAGGGCTGTTAGGTCCCTGTACGACCGGTGTCAGAGCTTGGTCCGCATTGCCGGCAGTAAGTCAGGCTCGTTTCCGGTGAGAGTTGGACTCCGCCAAGGTTGCCCTTTGTCACCGATTCTGTTCATAACTTTTATGGACAGAATTTCTAGGCGCAGCCAAGGTGTTGAGAGGATCCGTTTTGGTGACCTTAGAATCGCTTCTCTGTTTTTTGCAGATGATGTGGTCCTACTGGCTTCATCAGTTCGTGATTTACAACTTTCACTGGAGCGGTTTGCAGCCGAGTGTGATGCGGCCGGGATGAGGATCAGTTCCTCCAAATCCGAGGCCATGGTCTTGAGCCGGAAAAGGGTAGCATGCCCTCTCCGGGTCGGGGAGGAGGTCCTGCCCCAAGTGGAGGAGTTTAAGTATCTCGGGATCTTGTTCACGAATGAGGGAAAACTGGAGCGTGAGATCGATAGGCGGATAGGTGCAGCGTCCGCAGTGAAGCGGGCGCTGTACCGGTCTGTCGTGGTGAAGAGAGAGCTGAGTCAAAAGGCAAAGCTCTCAATTTACCGATCGATCTACGTTCCCACCCTCATCTATGGTCATGAGCTTTGGGTTATGACCGAAAGAACAAGATCTCGGATACAAGCGGCTGAAATGAGTTTTCTCCGCAGGGTGGCTGGACTCTCCCTTAGAGATAGGGTGAGAAGCTCAGTCATCCGGGAGGGACTCGGAGTAGAGCCGCTGCTTCTCCACATCGAGAGGAGCCAGTTGAGGTGGCTCGGGCATCTGGTTAGGATGCCTCCTGGACGCCTCCCTGGTGAGGTGTTCCGGGCACGTCCCACCGGGAGGAGACCCAGAGGAAGACCCAGGACGCGCTGGAGGGACTATGTTTCTCGGCTGGCCTGGGAACGCCTTGGGATTCCCCCGGAGGAGCTGCTCCAAGTGGCTGGGGAGAGGGAAGTCTGGGCCTCCCTACTTAGGCTGCTACCCCCGCGACCCGACCCCGGATAAGCGGAAGAAGATGGATGGATGGATGGATGGATGGATGGATGTATTCTTATATCTGATGAAACTGTTTTGTATTGTTCTTTTAAAATGAATGAATAAACATAAAATCAAATCAAATAAAAAAAATCATCAGGTAAAAAATGGTTAAACGTTGTCAGAGGAGAACATGCAATTCAACAGCGTTACTCTGGGCGTTTAGAAAGTGGAATACAGTTTATTCCATTTAAACAAAGTTTGGAAATATGTAAAAGATGATAAAAGCCGACGGCTGACCTCATGAGAAGCTGTATACAACAGTTATAAACAGGAAGTACCCCGTGTTGGTCTGTATGAAGGTAACTGCAGGTAAATCCTCTATTTTTGTCATAATTACATTGCATGCTTAAGTTAATGCTTAAAGCTAGTTGTGCTTTGTTTTGTGTGTTTCATATGTAGATATATGTTGTAACTTATGGTTGCATAAGTTTAGTCTTTGTTATGATCCTTTAAAAGTCCCATTTGTGACTGAGCTTTTGTTTACGGCCATACCACACTGAACACACATGATCTTGTCTGATCTCAGGAACTAAGCAGGGTTGGGCTTGGTTATAACAGTAATAATAATAATAATAATAATAATAATAATACATTTTATTTGTATAGCGCTTTTCTAAATACTCAAAGACACTTTACATGAGTAAAAAATTAATACAAATATAATCAACAATGCATAACTCATAAAAACACAGTAAAACATTTAAAAAGAGCAAATTTAAACATTAAAAGCAAATTTAATCAGGTGGGTTTTGAGTTGTTTCTTAAATGTGGAGAGATCGAAGCAGGCACAATGCTGTTGGGGCAGTGAGTTCCAGAGGGTGGGGCAGCGATGGAGAAGGCTCTGTCTCCCCAGTTTCTGAGTTTGGTCCTACAGGAGAGTGACAGAAGGTGTCATCGGAGGAGCGGAGGGAACGAGAAGGAGTGTAGTGATGAAGAAGGTCGGTCAGGTATGGAGGGGCCAGATTATGAAGGGCTTTGAATGTGATGAGGAGGATCTTGAAATGGATGCGCTGAGTGACAGGGAGCCAATGGAGTTTCTGCAGGACAGGAGTGATAAGTTCACGGGAGCAGATATGGGTGAGAAGGCGGGCAGCAGAGTTTTGAATACATTGCAGTTTGTTGAGAGTTTTGGATTATGTACCATACAAAAAGCTATTGCAATAGTCGAGTCTGGATGTGACAAAGGCATGGATTAGGATTTCAGCAGTGGAGAAAGTGAGTGATGGGCAGAGTCATGCTATGTTTTTGAGATGGAAGAATATGGGCGGCCGTGGTGTAGTGGTAATGGCAGTCGTCCCCCGATTGGAAGGTTGGAGGTTCGAATCCCGGTTACTCACACCATGTGTCGGTGTGTCCCTGGGCAAGACACTTAACCCCAAGTTGCTCCCGGTAGGACTGGAAGGCGCCTTGCATGGCAGTCGCCGCTACCGGTGTATGAATGTGTGTATGAATGGGTGGATGGTTGGTATTGTAAAGCGCTTTGGGGCTCCTCACAGGGGGCTGGAAAGCGCTATATAAATAAGCTCCATTTACCAATACAGTCCGAGTTATCCGTTTGACACGTGATTCGAATGAAAGAGTGGAGTCAAGAAGAATACCAAGATTACAAATGAGTGGGGAGTGAGAGTGATGTTGTCAAAGTTGAGGCAGAAGTTTTGAGTGGACTTGGTAACACTGTTTGGAACAATTACGAGTACAGGTATGTCAGTTTTGTCAGTATTTAATTTGAGAAAATTGTGCTTCATCCAGATTTTGATGTCAGTTAAACAATGGGTGAGGGTGGAGTGGATGTTGGGGTTTATGGATGTAGTAGAAATGTAAATCTGTATGTCATCAGCATAGCAGTGAAAATGGAGGCCATGAAGACGGATGAAATTACCAAGGAGGAGGATGAAAAGGATGAAAAGGAGAGGACTTTGGTCCTGTGGGTGTGGGTCCTGTGGGTGTTTAAAGTGCTCTATAAATAAAGCTGGTATGGTATGGTAAAGCTGGTAGGACCAAGCACTGAACCTTGGGGAACACCTTGGGATAGAGGGGTTATGGAGGAGGAGCAACAGTTGATGTGAATAAATTGTTATCGGTCTGTGAGGTAGGACTGAAACCAGGACAGAGCGGAGCCAGTGATGTTCAGGTTGGACTTGAGACTGGATAGGAGGATGGAATGACTGACGGTGTCAAAAGCTGCAGTGAGGTCCAGAAGGATGAGGATACTGAGCTGGCCAGAATCAGAGGAAAGGAAGAGATTGTCTGTAACTTTGAGAAGAGCTGTTTCAGTGCTGTGTTTTGGATGGAAACCGGACTGGAATGGTTCAAACAAGCTATTGGATTTGAGGTGGGTCTGAAGTTGGTGCTTGGATAGGAAACCTAGCACTTTTCACAAATTACACCATAGGATGCGTTGTTCAAGCCAAGAGCCATTCATTGTCAGTAGGCTACTGGGGGCTAAGCACCCCCCAGAGGTCAGATCCTAGAATCGCCCCTGCTGGTAAGAGGGTCTGATATTTACAAAAGCATGCAGTCCGCATATAAATAAATGTTGTGCTCTGTACCTACCGTAATCAACTTATCCCCCTAATGATGGAGCTTTGCTGTAAAGCTACAGCTAGTGGTTCTATTGCTAACGCAAACAGAATTGGTGAGAGCGGGCACCCCTGTCTTGTACCTCGTTGCAGTTCGAAATATCTGGATATGTTAGAGTTAGTGTGGACTGACGCCATTGGGGAGGTATATATCAGCCTCACCTATTATATGAATTTGGGACCAAATTTTAAAAACTTCAAAGTCTCAAAGAGATAGTCCTACTCCACCCGGTCAAACGCTTTCTCCGCGTCTAATGAAATAATGGCTTTGTCACAGGTGTGTTCCGGTGGACTAGGAATGTACAACACACCAAGCAGCCGTCTAACATTGAAGAAAGCCTGACAGTTTTTAACAAACCCCATCTGGACAGTTGCGATAGTTGTGGGAACCATCCGCTCAAGTCGTTTTACCAGGACTTTTGCAAGGATTTTTACATCAGTGTTTAAAAGCGAGATAGGTCAATATGAGTTGCCTTACAATAAAGTTTTGTTCAACAATATGCAGGCCTGCATAAGAGTTGGGTCTGTCCTGCAGACCAGGAATAAAAACACTTTCCCAAAACTACCGTACATACAGTAATGTTCCCTTCTTATTAATGTGGTGAATGTTAAAACATTTACTGCTTCTCACAATCCACCTAAAACCTCACAGCTTGGCTCAGAATAAGTAAGCCTTTGTGTCACAGTTTTTCTGATTCTTTTGGAAGTTTTCAAGACCAAACTTTACAGTCTGTATATGAATGCTAGTAAGAAACAGGTGAAAATAGTGCAGACAGCAGAGGGTTTTAATCAGAGACACCTGCTTTTGCAGGAGTATCTCAGACTGTGATTGGCTGTGAAGGATACCACAATTTTAAAGGCAGGGGGAAAAAAAGGAAAAAAGAATGAGGTCATATTTCTCCAGGTTGTGTTCACTCACAGGTTGGAGCCAAGCAAGCCTGATAATTTTTCCAAAGACTTTTATTTTATTCAACATAGAGTGGAACCACGTTCAGTTCACCAACCATAGACTTACAGCCTCACTTTATTAGGCTAAAACCTTTCTTTAATTTATTATACTGTATGTGAATAGACAAAGTCTATGTATTCCGTAAGAAGAAAACTCTCCCAGTTTCGTGTCAAAAATAAATGCTTCTATAGGTGACTTTCTGTATTGTACAGATTTAACTTCATGTTTATATTATGTATGTACATGGATGTAATTACTAAAATCAAAAGAACATCTATTTATATCTGTTTGAGACTAATAAAGCAGATAACTGTAAATCTGTCTGTAAAACCTCTCTGACAGGACTGAAGCAGCTTCTTCTAAATGACTAAAAGCCAGTGTTGCCAAACATAATAATAATAATAATGAATTTAATTTATAACGCACTTTTCATTAATGAAAATCTCAAAGTGCTACATAAGATAATTATATCTGTAGGTTAGATTCAGGGTCAATAGTATATCAGAAAAATAGTTGATAAAAGATCATATACACAATAGTTTTCATTTTGGTGTAATGAAAAAACCTCATCATGAGAAAGTTGAGAGGATCTGTGTGTTTTGTGTCTCTTGTGTCATGTGTTTGTCCCTCATGTCATCAGCTCCTCCTCTGCCACCTGTTGTCCTTCCCCAGGTGTTTGTGTTTATCCTCTCATTAGTGTGTCTGTATATTCTGCATTTCGTTATTGTTCCTCTGTCCATGGATTGTCCTGTATGGAGTCGTGCTCTGTCCTCCCTCCGTGTTTTCTAAGAAATGGAAGTTTTGCTGCCTTGTCAGCTTTTGTTATTTCAATACATTATTTATTTATACTTTAAGCTCCCCGAGTTCTGTCTCCACCTTGGGTCCAACCTCACCACAGACCATGATAACTCTGATCTGACCAGCCACACCGTGTGCCTCCCTCCACAAAGCTTTTACTCACCCCGTGCTGAGCACACCTTCAGTCAGCACATAGGATAGGGTCAAAATAGGATAACTTTAATTTGTAAAAGCTGCGTTTCTGACAGGTAGTTCCAGAAACTCGCCTTAAGCGCAGGGGTGACAGGGCGTTCTCTGTAGCAGGCCCAAGACTCTGGAACGAGTTACCGCTGCTCATCAAACAGGCCCCCTCCCTCTCGGTTTTCAAATCCCGGTTAAAAACTCACTACTACTCCATTGCTTTCAATGCCAGCTGATTTGTATTGGATCGTTTGATTTATGATCTGCAATGTTTTTATGTTTTTCGTGTTGTACTTCATTGTCTGTGTTGCCTGTTGCGTGTTTGTTTGTCCAGCACTTTGGTGTGGACTTGTTCCTGTTTAAAGTGCTTTATAAATAAAATGGTATGGTATGGTAGGTAAGGTTGTTGTTGCTTTCTAAAATCAGATCTGGAATAAAGCACTTCTTTAAGAACGAGTGCAGTTGATGTTTCACACAGATTGGACTGTTTAACTGTTCATAACAATATAGAAAATGGAATACTGTATTACTATTTGTTTGGTTGGTTTTCATTTATTTGGATGTAAACTGACTTTAAATGGTAGTTATTTATATTTTTGGCTTATTTGACTAGAAATTACATAATAAAAACAAAAAGCTAAATGTTTCTTATTATATACTTAACACCTTTGCTTTCGATAAAAATAGAGATGAAACACAAACAAACCAGGAGGTGATCATTAAATACACTTTAACGGGCGTCTTTCACTTTAAACACATGTAGTAGCCTTTTCAACTTAATATGTCTAAAACTCTAATTTTCATCAAAAATATGGCTCATATTTCAAAATAAAATGTGCTACAACTACCAGTTTGGTCTTCCCTCGCTACTCTGTCTAAAAAAAAGCGCCCCCAGCGGGAAACGGAAGTGACGTAACAAGAGGGGAAGGTTCGTGCTTTAGCTGAGAAAGATATGGGATCGCACCAGGAGGAGGCGACAGATTATAAAGTTGTTTTGACATAGGTATGTCATCTCTGACTATTACATCAAATATCTAGCCAAATAACTTCTAGATATATACTACCTAAAGCTAAAAATTGTTTATATTTGTATATAGCCTAAATATAGATACAGCATTAATTACACCACTGATGGATTTAACTACATTAGCCTAATCTTCAGCTCCCTAAACAAATTTTTTTTTCGCTCCTAAACCACTCCGTGGATATTTTTTCTGCTGCCAGAGTGTAATTATATGAGTTTTATTTACAAACTGATGTCCTGTAGAAGACATTTGAGATGAAATTCTATTTTTTTATACATTTTTTAAGAGACGTAACTGTGTCGAGCTAGCTTCGGTTTACTTCAGTGTATATCGTAATTTATAGCTCCTAAACCACTTTCAACCATTTCAACCAAAAAATAAATACAATTATATTCTGCCAATAAATGTTCTTCAAAAACATATCCTGGCTACTTCCAATTTACGAGCTGCTGGACGGTATGGAGCTCCGGAGAGACTGCAGCTGGCAGCCGCCATTTTGTTTAACCCTCTGGGGTCAGGAGTCTAAATGTCCGTTTTGGTATAAATTTGAATTTACCCTCATATTTCCATCATAAAAACTATTTATCTGGCCTTGTTTGGTATTATTTTTTTCAGGACAACCTCATCTTCATGATTTTTCAGTCTTTGTTTCATTTTGACAAAATGCATGAGCACATTGGAGCAAAAAATAACATAAAAAATGAAATCTGTGTTAGTAAAATATTGATATGTTTACTATGAAATTCACAAAGATGTTGAATGAACCATGTTCTCTAAAATGAAAATTTCATTGGTATATTTTAAGAACTTGTGTACAAACTTAGTAAAAAACGAATTAGTATACATTTACATCATAAAGTGGGCAAGTTCCAAAGCGTGTTTTTACCACTATTTTTATTTTAGACTTTGTGATGCAAACGTACGGAAGGGCATTGCATTCAACCATGAAAATATTTTTTTGGAGCTTATGTAGTAAAAACGTGATAATTATGTAGTAAAAACGTGATAATTATGTAGTAAAAACGTGATACTAAGTAGTAATAACGTGATACTATGTAGTAAAAACGTGATACTATGTAGTAAAAACGTGATAATTATGTAGTAAAAACGTGATACTAAGTAGTAAAAACGTGATACTATGTAGTGAAAACGTGATACTATGTAGTAAAAACGTGATAATTATGTAGTAAAAACGTGATACTAAGTAGTAAAAACGTGATACTATGTAGTGAAAACGTGATAATTATGTAGTGAAAACGTGATACTTATGTAGTTAAAATGCGATACTAATTCAGGAGGAGCGTTTCCTTTAAATAGAGTAGACCTGCAGACTTCCACATATGTCAGATGGGACAATGGTTAAGACCGTTGCCTTTCATGCAGATGACGCAGGTTCGAGTCCAACCTGGTCTGACTGATTTTTTTTTTCTTCTTTGGATTATTTATATAATAATATTTATGCTGAAAATACTTTGCTTATCAGCGTGATTGGGGTGTAATGTGGTTAAGTGACGTCTTAATTTATTAGGCTTCATGCTGTCCGCTGCTAATATTTTAAGACATAACAGACACACCGGTCTTTCCTCATCTCCCACCTTCGTCACAGTGAAGCCAAGGCTAAATACGCTTTCTTATTATCTTCGTCTGTCTTCGCCTTTCTTTTCATCCCTGTTAAATATTTCTCCATGCTGTATCTTCACTGCACTTTCTAAAACTTCTCATGCGCTGCTGTGGCTTCTTACTCTGTGAAAAAACTATTCTGTGCGCTCAGTCTGACAATAACAGCGCCACTGCCCCTACTGGCGCGGATGTGTAATTACACTTACCATTTCATACAGTTCAATACAGTATTACAAACCTATCAAAAGTAATGGCAAAAGACTGAAAATAGTTTATATTTTTACAATAAATGCATGTACAAATAAGCTAACAGGGAGTGCCTGTATGTTGTTGTTTTTTTAATTTCGTTTTACGCAAGTTGAAGCAGTTGAAAGACTTCAGCTTTAGGGCTTAAAATTTGTTTACAGAACTCCTTTGTTTTTTTTATTTTTTTTTATTTTTTGGATGTGGGGCCCACATCCGATTGGCGGGCAGGAACATCTTGTGAAGGTCTCCCAAGAAGCAGTCTACACTTGTAAACATGTAGGTCAACTAAGGGTAATCATTGCTGTGAATAATCACGAAGTTGCTGCTGATCTGTTCATGTTGCTGTGTTCGTTCGTGCTCACCTGCTAGCTCATACAAACTCATGATTGTACTGCTATTCGTGTGATGTTTCTGTGCTGTTAGTGCCTATATAAGGAAATTTTAACTTAGTTCATATCTTATATGTTACAGTTTTTCTATTACATTTTATTGTTTTATGTAATTGGGACCCTGTGTACATAATCTCGCTGCACTGCACACATCCCATTGCGAACAACAATAAAGAATCTCTGTGTGTGACA